>VYZW01034137.1:4844-15823 GCA_013401315.1 Balaeniceps rex | reverse complement strand
GACATGATGGCTTAAGAAAAATAGTTTACAGTGACAGTATTTCATGGTCTATATACCACTGCAAGCACATGACTTCAAAAGGTTATTAGTGTGATGCACATCAGTTGTAAAAATAGCTCCAAATATTAAGAAAGTCAGCTGTTTCTGCTAGCTATTAATTTTCATTAAAACCACATTATGATTAACAACATTGTGATTAAAACCAAATCCATATAATAAAGAAATTAAAGATAGCGTCACAAGCTACACACCTTTTAAAAACTCTCCTACTCCGAAAAACACTATATATGTTTTCTTTCTTGACGNNNNATCTAAGCTCCAAACTTCCGAGCTTGAAAAAAAAAAAAAAGTGTAATCCTGGCAGCAACGATTCGGACACATATCTCCAAGGCAGTTGGTTTAGGGAACAGATACCTACATAATCCAATGACACCACAAGAATATACAAAAAAATTCTACTTTTAAATGTTAGTGCTAGGCTGACAAATGTTCCTTCCCCAAGAAAAGAAAATAGTTCTGGCTCTTCCTACACTTCAAAGAACAGTTACTTGAAATCACTTTTCGATCTGCTTTCATAGCAAACTATTTTAAGGTACCAAATAATACAATCCAACCCACCAAAAGCTTCCAGTGATCAGTGAGATCCCAGGTTAGCCTGGAGTTCCACCAGTGGGACTCAGACACTTAGCAGCTGCTTTACTTAGGAGGAGTCTGATAAAACATCATTAAAATAGAATCAAAGCTTCTCCATAGCAGGATATTATCTTGACAGATTTCTGCACAGAATTAACTTTGCCCAGGGTAATGAAATTTTATAAACACAAAACATCTAACACAATAGACTTCACTCCAGTATTATCCATAAACTGTACGAGCAGCGCACAAAACCATACATTTTGTTTCCACTGGTAGCATGCTGCAATGGTTAAAAATGGTCATACTTCCATTAGCCTAAAACACTTGAAAACAACTAGGCAATAATGTCTCTGACGAACTGCAGCAGCGTAAATCTTTCTGGCATAACACATTCTAAGAATTGTCTAAGCTAATCTTTAAAGGCAGCTGTACTATTTTGGTAGAGCGAAAATAATGGCAAAGAACTTCTGCTTCAATACCTTACCTTTACTAATCTTGTAAAGATGGCTTTTTCAAGGGAAACCTCAGTCTTAAAAGCTGAGCTACAAGAACAGTGTTTCATGCCTGCCTTCTTCCTTTTTTTATTATAGTAATAACACAGAATCAAGTTTTTCAATATTGATTCCCAAATTTTTCTGTCCATTTCTGAGGAGCTTCTGTTTAAATGAATACCAAAAACCCTACAAAAAGTTATGGAAAGTACAATAGTGGGCAGAACAATTTTTACCTCTAAATAAACTAATGCTCCAATAGCTCTAAGCAGCTAAGCATGAAACAGTGCAACTCCCCTGCAATGGGAGCTGGCAGACAAATCAAATCAGCATTCCCTGCCACAACTCATAGCATTTGAAGAGCTTTAAGCATATTAGCTGTCACTCTTAACAGTCAAGTCAAAGCCATGTTTATCATTTAGCAACCCTCAACAAGTCAATACCTAGCAAGTGGTAATAAATTAAGGCTAAAACTAAAGAACGTTAGCATGCCATGAACACAATTTTCCTGTCTTTGGTCATTGCACTAGGATACTTTCCAACTGTCTACCAAGTCCCTCAGTACTCAAGAACATATATCCAAGAAGAAATTGCAAACGTCTGATTTTCACAGCCATCTATGTGCTGGTGCACATAGATGGTGTCTGGGCGCACAGACCTTTTCCAACGAAACATGAAGACATGGAGGACAAGGCAGTAATGTCCCTTGTCATAAACAGTTTTATATTGGTTTGTAAACCCTATTCTCTCACTACAGCTCTATGTCCAGAAATATCACCTATTATCACAGCTGGAGGGTGAACGACATTCATGCCGGTGTCATAAACCTTAACCTCCAGTCTAAGTTTACATGGATCAGACACATTAGCTTTAGATGAAGAGCAGTCAGGGACAGCCAGTACCCATGGAGCTATTACATCCCATTTACGGTGTGGTTTGACATTCTTACTCCTGTTCTCTGGCACCAACAGCTTACCTGAAGTGGGTGGGTACTCCATGTTTTGCAACAAGGGGCAATTCACCTAACTGAGGCTCATAGGAAGCACCACACAGCCCAGAGAAATGGGGGACATGCATTGCTGAAGTCACTAGTTATTTGGTCAAGTTTGTTTTCTTAAATTCTCTGACAACACGTTTGGAGTGCCGTAATTAGAGGCATTCAGTAGCCATAAAGTGTGGATGGCAGCTAAAACAAACTGTTGCTACTTAAATTTGGATTAATGAAGCCCTGAAGTTTCCAAAGAACAATCATTACGCATTAAGGTACACAAACTTTATAATATAAATAATTGTGTAATCTAGGAGACAGCTAAATATATGTACAACAGAACATCTGATAATATGGACACAATAGGGAAGTACCTACAAACGAGTGAAGAGATCAGTAAAAGCAACTGCTTCTAGAACCAATGAATTTACCTAGAAACACTTACACAGTGTCTTATCTGTGAAACCATGTTAAGAATACATTCCATTTATATTTAATTAAAAATGCTTTCTTACCTTTAATTTTCTAACAGCATCTCTTACAACTTCTGTGCCTTTGGGCTGCTCCACTTCCGTACTGCCAAGAAACTGGAAAGATTGTAATTTGTGAGAAATAAGTTATGCATTGAAAGGCCTAATTGACTCATGTAATCTTATTTTTCAATTATTTCCAAATAATGTTTTGGAAAGAAAATGGTTTCAATAGTTGATCAATAACAAACCTTCATACAGTTATTTCTAATCAAGAGAATAACAAGAATTAAATTCTAATTAGACAAATATAAGAGTTATCAAAAGCAGCTTTTAAAAAACATTTTATTTACCTTGATCTTATACAAGCCTGTAAATTAGAGGTTAAGTACCTTCTTCCACTGGGAAATTGTCATTTTGGTAATATCATCTCTTTTGGAAAATAATGAAAAAATGCAGAAAAAATACTGATATAAGATACTTCCCATGAATCAACATGAGCCAATGGTTTGGACTATGTTACTAAAACTTTCATACAGTGATGCAAGACAAATTAAAAAGGCCTGATTTTGCTCTCAGAGCTGCTTGGTACAGTAACTTCATAGATTTAAAGGAACCAGGCTCCAATTTACATGAAAAAAAGGCTCATATTCAAAGAATTTCTACTAGAGATCATATTTTTACCAAGTAAGGTTTTAATGAAACCCAAACATACATCTGTTAATATCCAAAGCATGATACTTCAAAAGGGATCTTACCAGTTCTTTACTTGTACACTGAAATGCCTTTATGTTCTTCTGTACAGTTTTGCTTGCCTTCTACTATACTATTATGAAAGGTACAATAATCCTGCCCGAACGGCATTTGTGTAATAATTTAATTAATTTTGAATTGCCTGATTGTCATATTGAGGTACAGTTGATTTAAGTCACACCATGTACCTGTATATGCTAAAATAATGCTAGCAAGAAAGAAAAAAAACCACTTTTTTTCCTTAAAGTACACAATTTTCTGTGTAACACGATGCAGAGGTAGGTATAATTTTTAAGTCTTAGCAGTTTCAAAAGGAGCTTAAATTTTCCAAGCTACAGATGCTTTCAACACAGTAACTCTAAAGTTTTTCATTTTATTAAAACCTCAAAATGTGTTTACCGTAGTCAATGTGCTCAAGCTGTATACCTGAAAAGAAACTTTGCAGCTCTATCAATAATTAAGTCTCATTATAAATTTGCTACTGACTTTCAAATATGATGTGCCGTCTTGAATACAACAGTGGGCAAATCAAAACACCAGGCACATCTGCTGTCAATACTCTCTATTACTACAGTTGTCCAGCTAGGAGACCAAGGTTTCGTAATAATAAAAGCAGAAACCTCTATTATTGATTTGTTGTCTTTCATGCAACACCTCTGATGACTTTAAATAGTGGGTGTGTTCTTCCCTGGAAGAGTGACAGCTGCAGAAAATGCGTATAGAGAAAGAAGAATGATTCTCTGACATTATGGATACTACATGTGACAGAGACAGAAAGGGAAAGGTGAGTGAATGTACGTGAGCGAATGTGAGTTTAAAAAAAAAAGGTAACCACAAGCTTGAATGGACAAGAAAGAAAGTAGATAAGGACAGATGAGAATCTAAGAGGAATACTAACAATAGCAGGTATCTGTACCCAAGCATATTTATACACCACACACTTGGCTTGCTGTAAAGTTTGTGAGCAGGCCAGGGTACATCACATACAGTACAGGAATCCTGCATAAACACAGGAAATGACAGCTGCAAGTGTGGATGAGGCTCAATGAACAGAGAACACAGGTCACTGCTGCCCACGGTGAAGTGGAAGATGGCTGAGCACATTCCATCCACACGTGCTTCCTAATATTTGTGTGGTTTTGAAACTGGCAGCTCCAGAGGCATTATCAATGTAGCCTGGTACGTCTTGATACACATTTAAGGCCAGGCTTTGGGTGGAATTGTGTCAAGAACACTTCTAGATGCCCTGGGGTACACTGCCTCACCTGCAGCCACTTCCCCAGAAGAGCACAGGGCTGCCTTAAGTTTCTTATTTGCTTACTTCCATCCAGATGACTGAGATCTGAGATAGGAAAAGATATCTCAAAAGCCATAGAGTCATTTCCCCTCCCCTTCCCTCTCAGCTATCTCCCTCTGATTCAAAGTCCAAGAAAGATGAAGATATCTTTGCTGCATTCAATAAATCCCAGCAGCAGACCAGTCTTTCCATGAACATTAACTTCCATAAATACTGTTTTCCCAGGGGCTTGTACCTCATGCTAATTCACATTACTGCCTTAGAAAGTGTAAGCACCAAATTAGGCTTCTGCCACTGCTAGGGCATCTGTTAAATTTCACTGAATTTGTAAGCCCATAGTAATGTTCCCCAAATCAGAAATTACCATTTCTGATCATGGAGGCGAGGGAGAAGCAGACATCTAAATAGAAAGATAAACTGCTGAAAGCACAGGTTTAAATAACTGAGAAAGCCTGAAGAAACATGTATGAATTGGGTTTGCTCAACAAGTTATGAAAGAAAGAAACAACTAAGACCCAAAGTATATGGAAACATCACGAGCGTTAGATCAATATTTATGGAACATAACTTTACTGCATTCAGCTCTGGGGCCCCCAACATAAGAAAGACATGGACCTGTTGGACCAAGTCCAGAGGAGTGCCACGAATATGATCAGGGAGCTGGAGCACCTCTCCTATGAAGACAGGCTGAGAGAGTTGGGGTTGTTCAGCCTGGAGAAGAGAAGGCTCCAGGGAGACCTTACAGCAGCCTTCCAGTACCTAAAGGGGGCCTACAAGAAAGCTGGAGAGGACTTTTTATAAGGGCATGTAGTGATACGACAAGGGGTAATGACTTTAAACTGAAAGAGGGTAGATAAGAAATTGTTCACTATGAGGGTGGTGAGGCACTGGAACAGGCTGCCCAGAGAAGCTGTGGATGCCCCATCCCCGGAAGGCCAGGCTGGATGGGGCTTTTTGCTACCTGGTCTAGTGGAAGGTGTCCCTGCCCGTGGCAGGGCGGGTTGGAACTAGATGATCTTTAAGGTCCCTTCCAGCCCAAATCATTCTATAATTCTATGATTAACCAACCAGAATTCCACCAGTCATTCGTAATGCGCTGTCTTCCAGATGAGTATCAGTTTTGACATTAAGCATTGCTACTGAAATTTTTATTGCTCTCAGCAGTTTTGAGCTGGATGTGGAATTATAGCTTATGCTCAATAAACTATTCAGCATAGGAAAATATAGAAAGATGTATTTAATCCAGAAATACAAAGAAGATTTGTAGCTTAAGTGTTAATATCAATCAGAGATGACAAGACCATGCCATGGGTTGCACTGTTTGTATCTGATATATATTTGTATCTCTGTTAACTGCAGTTCTATTTTTTTTATTCAGGTAAGCTCAAATTTTAGTTATAATTGCTTACACATTTCATGCCTGACCTTCATAAGCTTTTTCATTTAATTTATTTATTTCTTTTTGGTAAGAAAGTAATAAAGAGAAAAACAGCAATTAGAGCAAATATTCTGAATATCTGTATTAATTAGACTGATCTATTCTGGGGCAAAATATTAACAGAATTTTAAATCAAGACAAGTTATTTTCTAATTATAACAAAAGAATGACTATGTAATATAGGTTTAACATATAGCTAACATATTAACTGGAGGCTTTTTACTGCTTGCTTTTTCATCTGCTCTGTACCTTTTCTGTGTGATCTGCCCCATCATCGTATTTTGTTTAATACTAGGTACCAATTACTACGGCATTACTTGTAATAGTTAAGCTAAGCAAACACACATATATTTACAAAGCTGAGACTTTAGATGACAAGCTCAATGTGAGGAAGGCCTCTGTGTTTGTATAATCCCTAACACAATGGATGCGCTGCCACCTCTGGGACTTCTAAAGTAAATAACTAACAACTAATTCATCATCCTCATGAAATAGGGAGATGGCCATTTCATTATGGTCTTTTCAGCAGATTTTTCTCACCAAATCTCACACAAACACAGAGAATAAATATTTGTTGTATCAGGAATTTGGTACAGCTGTGGCATAAATAGTATAAATATTAATTGTGGAAGAGTTTCTGCAACAAAAATTTCAAAGCAAAATTGGTAAATATGAAACCTCCCTTTTCAAGATCAGGCTCCTTTCGAAAGCAATACTGATGCAGAATTCTAGACGGGAACTTTAAAAGTCAGCCATTGCTTTGATCGCTTCAGGTTCCCTCCCACAGCTATGGCCCTCTTGCAGACCCAGCTGATGAGGAACAACAACAACATGAAATACAACTGCTCCTGAGAGTCAAGCTAATACAACTCCCATGCTTAATTTAATTGCAGAACAGAGAAACAGAAAATAATGCAGCAGTTCCCCTTCAGATCAGTATTAATCCTATATGCAATTTAATAAATGCATTAATTTCTTAAGTTTTCATTAACATCAAATACATAATACAGATTAAAAATTTTTACATATGATTGTTAAATGTATTTACTATTCGCAACTCATAAAAGGGTTATTCTTGGAGTTGGTTTACTTCATGCATAATAAGCCAATTAAAATAAATGTTCAGTAAGGTAGACATGCCACTAGACTCATCTTTTTAAATATTTATGTATTTTTTCAGTTTAGTGCTAACGAGAAGTTCACCAGAATCATACTGAGTTTCAGCTGGATACTTTAAGAAGTTCGAAGAGGGTGACATTTAATATTTCGTATAACATAAAGCAAGCTAAGGCAAATTTTTTCCCATATAAATTACTACACTTATCTCATTGCAGTCTGCCATTCTTCCGAACACATACCCTACAAAACTGATTGAAGGTTATTTTTCTAATATAGTACTTATTCTGATCTCACTTGCAGCTGTCTATAATCAGAAATAACTTTTATGACGTCAATGGACCTTAACAGTCAAATCAGTTTAACTGTTCCTTTAAAGTATATTAAGGCTTGTTCTTCCCTCACTGATGTTTGCCATTAAGGAAGTGAGCTGTTGACCAGTGGTACACAAGACGAACACCTCAGATCAAACTGTTTATAATCTAGTATTAGCGGACAACCAGATGTGCTCGCTCTACATGCAAAGATTTGCAAGATAGTACAGCTGCAGAGAATTAACAGACACTATTTCATCGTACTAGAATCGACAGAAGTTTTATCATTGATAGCAACTGGGAGAATAATTCAGCCCTGTAATGGCCAGGAGGGCTGTCTTACACAACAAACTAGTAAACAGACCCTTTGTGGGGAATATCTCTTCCTTCAGAAGGTAGTCGAAATGAAAATTTTCCTACACGTTTAACTTGAGCAAGACATGTTTTGGTCCAATTCCATAGTGAAATTATTAAAAATGCTTTCATAGTTGTACTTTGGCTGGATAAACTGTTAAAATAAAAGGTAAGTCTTTTTTACTTTTATTTTGCTGGCTCAATTAAAAGTCATTTCAAACATAGGGCAACTTCAGGCATTCTGAATCCTTTACAGTTCTGACAAGTCTATTGCTGTTATTACAGGCCCAATAGCTATTAGTAAGGTCAGGTGAATTGTTAACAGTTCACTTTTTTCCTTACCTTTAACAAGATACTCTCCAGTAGTTCCTCCCCCTGTCAGCTAACATTTTGACCCTCAACATTCTACTTGTATTACATGCAAAGTATATGCAGGTACTTTCCTTCAAAACTTAGGGGGAATACAAAAAACCCTATCCATCCTTCAGAAAAGTTAGTTTTATCAGGGTCAAAAAAATCATTAAACCTAAAACTTGACTAAGAAATAGTTTTAGGTGCACTTTTGACTATTTAATGTAGACTTCCACTCTTCCAGTAGAGAGCAGTGTAGGATATTTTAATAATAAAACAACATCTGTTTTCTCTTGTCATCACATTTCCATCTTTAAAAAAAACTCAGTCTTTCACAGTGCCACATTTCTTTATTATTCTGAAATCCCTGAACATTAAAAGTTCTCTTTTATGCAGATTTAAATGCAATTATATGAAAAAAAGTACTTACCAAACTCATACAATAAAGAAAGGAAAAAAGCAATGCAAAATTACTGGATACCTGCTGCCAAAATTTGACAAATTAGCTCCTTCTACAGCAGAAGTTGAAGGGTTGTTGATTTACTGATGAAAGGAAGACAAATGCATCCACATTCTGATAACATCAGAATGACAGTACATAATACAAAACTAGAATGAAAGGAAGTGGGACCAGTTTTGAAGCTGTGCAGAAAACAGATGAACAAATGTCTAAGCTGTTAATAGCTTCCTAAGACATTTTGTTCAGCCTTGCATATGTGAGTCTTCTCCGCCAATTAAACAGGAGAAGTACACTATGGACTATAAAATACACACCTCTTTCTATCTTGGGTTCCTTCTCTTTCCCCACCCTACAGTCCAGTTTCCCACTTGTAACAGCTTCCTTAGTTCTCTACCAATACATGTTTTTGCCAGAGTACATAAATATTTGGATTTTTCCCTTTTGGGGAGCACTTCTCTAACAACACCTTAAAAACAACTGCCTCTCCCAAGCATGATTGCTGTTCAAATGAGAGTATGAGAGAGGAAAGTACCACAGACATCAGCACATTCCCTGAATATCCCCTGCTGTCTGACATGTAATGTTCTGCACAAATGGTGACTCTGACACAGGAAAAACATTCTACGCATTTTTGAGGGAGTGTTTGAGTACTATTTGCAAAAAAGGAAGGAATGCATGATTAAAAATATGAAGAAAAAAAGGGTCTTTAACAGAAATCAAATATTACCAGGTATTTAATCTATCAGTAGAATTAAGCCAAATGCATGTGAGAAAACACAGAGGTGAAAATATTTACAGTAATTAAGATATAAAGAAAGAAAAATCTATCTGATAAGCTATTGAAATGTTGGGGGGAAAAAAGAGAGCATTACACAAAGGACCATAAAATAGTTAGGTAACTGTTAACAAAAGAATCTTCCAGATGATGCAGTGATGTAAAAAAGATGTGCTTAATTTTAAGCAACTGCTCAACAAGCCCACTGGTTTAGTTTGTACTTTCTTCTATTCTCTAGATGTGTAGTAACTAAGAACTCTTCACTATTAAACATGCAAGCAATCATCTCAGTCTTTAAATTTGGTGTTGTGACTAAATAACAGAGAACATAATTTGATAACTAAAGCTTAACGTCTCTTTGAACAGTTGATGTACATAGATAATGTAGACATTTCCTTGGAGCAGTACATCTTACCAGGCTCTGGATGTGGTTCTTGCCAGGAACCCGAATGTCTGGAAGCAGGAATATCTAGAAATATTCTGGCAAAGGTGCCTGAGAAACTGAGGATATATGGCAGTCCTAATCCCGCCTAAACCTGTCTTCTAACCCATGTTTAGATTTGATAAGAAATTATATAGCTGCTCACTGGGAAGAAACCTGAAGCATGGTCCAAGTGAGCTAAATCTAGCTTGGTGTAATTTTAAAGGCAAAAGAATGAGAGTAATTACATCAGGTCATATTCTTCCTCAAGTCCCACTGCCTCTTAATCCACAGCCAGATGGAAAAATTAAAGGGCACAGAAAAAGGAGAATACAATAGCAGTATACATCTATATTAACATAAACATTTTGTTTGTAAGCAGAACTTTAGGAGAATTTAGGACACACTTTGTAAATGATCAAAACTTAGACCTTCTGCAGAGAGATCAGTGTGGTCACATGCTAAGGGCGCTATCAACAAGGATATATTTAAAATTAAATCAAGTTGCAACACAGCTACCAAAGCTGTTCTCTGCATAAAAACGTCTAATGCTAAAGGTAAAATAATGTTAAGAGATACAGCTAGTACCTCCACAAGGAAGATAAGAGCAGGCTGGAATACGGGAAAAAAAGCAGAAAAGGTCAAAAGCTTATCTTGTCAAGACTGTCACTACAGAAAACACCAGTTCTACAAGAAAAAACATTCAGTATTTCTTCAATCAATCTACACAGCACTTCAGAAGCACATCTCAAACTGTACCGTGCCCTGAAGAGCTGTCAGGCTGAATTTGAAGATTATAATGGAGCTGGGGTGGTGACGGGGAGGTGTACACTGCTCTCCCATTGTATACACCATTATCAGCCACCTTACAGCTACCCAGATTTTAGCCACAGGCTGAGAACAAACAGCTACATGCAGACTTTACTTCCTCCTGAAACAACTGGATGAGGAAAAAGTAGTTCTTTGGCTCTGCTCTGCAGACTTGTTAGCTGGAGCTAACAGTTCACTGCTGGTCTAAGTAAGCTCTACATTCCCACCCAGTGGAAGCACAGAGGCAGCAGCAGGAGGATAACGGGAATATCCCTTAGCGATACTCCAGCTTGGAGCAAAAAAAC
>VYZW01034136.1:9753-20768 GCA_013401315.1 Balaeniceps rex | reverse complement strand
TTACTGTTGATGTGCTCAGACATGAGTTTCTCAGACTACCTCATTAAGAAGACAAATGCATTTATCAGGCAAATCATCTAGCTGACTATATACCTTTGGTTTTACCTGTAAGACATTAAGTTTGAATAAATTCATGGTTTCCTGTAATTACATATGCAAACACCTGTGAGTCCTTATCTTTCAGTTTCTCAAAGAAGTAGGTCTAATTTATGATGTTTACATGGTAGTGCATGTGTGTTGGCACCAAACAGGCTTCAATCTTAATGTTAATTTCCCAAAAGAAAAAAAAATTGGATTTAATAACAATGAGAAACCTGCAGAATCAATTGCAAGCATTTGTCTGACAGTACCTAATGTTGCATTTCCAGCTACGGGTAAGCCAATTACTGTAAGTATGGAAAAGGATGAACTTCAGGCAGCTCTACTCCATCCTTTTGCTGCTGGTGGTACTCAAGGCTGCAGAAGAAAGGGAGGGTAAAGCTGGATTTCTAGATCAGACAAAATGACCTGCATTGGCTGGTTTGGCTGCGACAATGATGGGATTTTACACGATGTCACGACTTCTTTCAGGACACCTGTTTCATGATGTAATCATTTAGGTCATTTGGACTTCTATAGCTGAACTAAAAATAGATGCTGTGTTCAAGCCATTAGTCTAGCTCTATATTTCCCAGGGAGCAACAGTCCAGCAGTGCTGTGAAAAATTACATTTTTTTTGTTTCTTTGGTTTTTTTTAAAAGAAGAATTGAACCAGTGCAAAAAACCAGGCCAAACCAAAACCAACCAAACAAAAAACCCCCAGAAAAACTCCTTTGGTTTGTGTACAGAGAATTTAAAGATATTCAAAGCAGTAAGAAACTGGGAGGGAGGAAAAGTAGTTAAATCGAAGATGTTTGTATGGTGCTCATAGCTGGAAAGCTGGCTCTGGCAGTGTTTAAAATGGTTGTTAATCTTTTGTCTGAATATTTCACAATCATAAAAAGAAGGAAAAAGCGCTGAACCTTTTTTGTTAAATTAGGCCCAGAATAAACGTTAGATATATTAACTGTTGTGTGCTAGTTAGTCAAATGTATTTTTTGCCTAGCTCTCACGTATTTTGTATGTTGCTTTTGTTTTTTTTATAGATGTGTTTATTTGCACTGTTCACCACAATGGTCACATCAGTCTCTGGCTTCCTGAACTGTTTGTCATTCATGACATGTGATCTTCTCCTCAGTGACTTGGCTACTCCCTGATCAGCCAGCTGAAATGATTATAGCCAAAGATAATTAAAATAACAAATGGCAAACAGTGAATTGCAAATAACGAGTATTGAACCATTATCTGTGCAGGTACAGTCATGTTTGCATGTAGATACAGACATTCGTATAAACGTCTGTGGCCAAGGAGTTGTGCAAACAGGTTGTTTGCATGAATGCTTATAGCTGGGAAACAAGAAGGGGCATGAAAACTGCTGAATTAGGTATTATGAATTTGAGTAATGCAAACGTTCTTGGGACAGCTCAAGCTGGCACTCTCATTCATATAGGTCAATGCATGGTCACTTTGCTTTGGAAATCAGTTGGAGGTTTGCCAATTCAAACAGAAATGCAACCAGTTTTCATAATAACATTTAGTCAATATCAGTCTTAATCTTACAGGATTGCATTTGTCTGCTGTTTCAATTAGATCTTTTTAATGTCTATGTTAATAAATGTTATTTAGTTGGACAAAATTAAATTCAGATGGGAAAATGTATTCAATGCTACCTTTTAGATATAATACCACTGCAACATTTTTATATGAATATATACATTCATGTGATGTATGAATTCAGCATGAATAACAATTTTTCCAACCCAAAATGTATTTCTGATAGTCTGAAAGTAATGAAAATGCTGCATTTGGCTTCAGTTCCCTTTACCCTCTTTTCATAATTTACCTTGCTCAACCACATGACTCAGTTCAGTTGTTTCAGGTACCTAATGGCAAAATCAAGATGGGAAATTCCCAAGAAAAAAATGTGATGGGGTTGAGGTGCGCAGGCAGGCAAAGAAATGCCTGGTGCTAGGGAAATTATTTCCATCGCAGCAATTTGCAAAAAATGTAGGGCCATGAATATCACATTTGTAACAACAGGCCATTGGGGGGGAAAGGGAAGGAGAAATGGTTCAGCTAGAAATGACTGGATTATAGCCTGCCCTGGCTTTGGGTTTGATTTCTATCCTGAGTTCATCCACCTCTTATTAAAGTTTTTTTTTTAATTATTATTTTTTAATGCCTGGCAAATGAAAAGATCACAGATGACTGTAAATCAGATCTCCAGCTCAAAAAAAAATCACTCGTTAGTGGTCAAACGGTGTAAGTTACTAAGAAACAGAGAACCCCTGAAGTCTGAGGTCGCCTCTTTCCTGCTCACTCACTTATTTTGCGTACCCCATGGCGTTAAAACCAAAATGTGCTGGTGAAATCTCCATCATAGAAATGCCAGTATTAGACATAACCAGCATGACTGGTGAAGGGGAAAATGAACAATATAACAGCAAGGTTGTAAACCAGGACTAAAGTGCATTGCCAAGTATGCGTAATGTCTGCTACCTGTCTTACACCAGCACTTTGTGCAGGTTTGCCTCCTCTAGTAAACAGAAGAACTTTTTAAAAGTGTAGTAAATAACCAAAGGTAATTTAAATCAATAATCTGGTTCTTGTATAACAGCTTTGGTATTGTATACATATTCATACACTTCTTCAAAACTGATTTCTCTTTATTCTTTGGAGGGTGAGAGCCTCATTGCTAATCAGAACACTATTTCTGCTTATAAATTCTAGCAAATGAATCTCAACCAGTTGTTTAAATTGAAATTTTTAGCTGCCAGTCAAGACAGGTCAAATGGGAAATAAAAAAAATTAGAATCAGTGACTAAAAAGAACAAATATAATCTATACGCATACACCCACGGCTCAATGCATTCTCTGGGAGGTTAGCTGCATCCAGATGGTGACTATTCACATGTCTTTCCTACCTTAAAAAGTTATTTCAATTCACAGGAAGGAAATGCTTTTAAAATGCCATCCACCCACTGTAATTGACTGTGCCAGCAGGTTACAATATCTCTAAAATGAATATTCCACTTCAAATTGGGATTTTTGATGACCAGAGTGACCTGGCTGTATCTGCAGCAACTCTCTCCACAGTTTCTCTGGAAAAAAAAAAAACACAAAACAACCAACAGCCCTAGTATGGAGAGAAACTTCTACTTGGTACCTATTGTACCTTTATTTATATAGCGGCAGGAACTACAGGCTGTAGACACTAAGGCCACTGTGTGCAAGATGCTTCACAAACATAAAAGATGAGTAGTCCTTGCCTTAATGAATTTTAAGCTGATGACTCCACCAAATGCTTGAGAAGAAATAGAAACACAAAGATCAAGTGGCTGGTATAAGGACCTGGAGTGGGTTATTGGCAAAATAAAGATGAGAAGGCTCTCTAGTCCCACGCAGCACTACTTTAAATCAATAAATGCTGGATTGCAGTCTCCAGGTACTGTTAATGTAAGGTGTTAAAAACAATTCCAGCAGTTTAACACCCAGTTGAGTGATAACCTCTGATATTTTGAACCATACCATTTTATCTCATGGAAACACCTTTTTCAGCTCTAAGAATTATGTAGCACTTTTGCTGCAGGTAACACCTTGGATAACTCACCACTCGATTTGCAGTACTTCTAAATGTTCCTCTTGGAGTAACATAGCAGAGCGAGGTCACATGGCCAACGCATGGACATTTATCTAAAACAAAGGTAGAACATCTCTGTATTTGGTATCACACCTAATTTTTTGTCCTTACATTGGAAGACAAGGACAAAGGACATAGTAAAGTTACAAGCTTGTTATAGTTAATAAGTGTAGGTGGCTTTTGTAATATAAAATGTTTCACTAAAATCTGAAGGCCCCTCTGTTGCACATCTAGACATATTTTTATCTCTAAACATTTGAATTATCTCACTGAAATCAGTGAAGTCACTAATTTACACTAGAAGACACATATGAATGCCAACAGGGACAGAATAACCCCTATCACCGGAAAAGAGAGGATGCAAATGGCTCCTTTAGATATATTATTTTTTTTTCTTTTCTGGGCCATCAATAATCCAGTCTCTCTCCCTGTGTATAGTTGCCACAAAAGCTTCTGGAGACAGATGTGCTGAACTGAGTTAGTACCTGACTCTGTCTTTCCTGCTTTCATGCTGGAACTGTGAAAAAGCAGGAAAGGATTTTGGCAATTGAAGTCACAGGCGGATTTGCTCTCAGTGCCATTGTAATTTACTTGTTCAGATAAATGTCTTTTACACTTAGGTAATTTCTTTGCATTGTGCATGTTATTCGTAACTGAGTAAAGTTGAAAATCCTAAAGGGTACTTCAACTTAGCTCTTTCTACTTGGAATCACTTGAAAAATATATATGGGATTAATTTTTTTCTCGCTTTTTACTCGTTCAGTCTCAGTTGGAGAAACAAAGCTGCATGCAACAAAAAGAAAGCAAAACACCCACAACATACCCTCCAGCAGCCCAAAGCAGGTTTATTGGGGAATGGCCATATTTGAACAGGGCATGAAGTGGATTGTGTTGTGGGCTTTTTTGGTGTTTCAAGGGAATTTAAGGGTGAGATAGACCCAAGAACAGAACCACTCCACTCAGGGACATTACATTTATAATTTATTAAGTAGGTATAGCAAATGGATAGTGATTTCTGTGATAAAGTTTCTGTTCTATGATTTTTATCCTCCGACAGTCACAGATTTCATGCTCCGCAGTCCTGGCCTGCCTCCTGCCCCGTTTGGGACCAGCACCGTGGACCCAAGGACCAGGACATGCACATCCCGCTGCTCGACGTCTCCAGTACTGCGATGCAGCCCGGACCCTGCACGCAATGGTCCCACTGTGGGCTTGGATTCCTACAGGATATCAGATGGCTGTGTATAGATAATCTCACAAGGGGCTTGTTGCCCTCCCTATTTAGTGTTTTATAACTTAGCTGGTTGGCACAAGCTGGCAATGGCCCTATTAACCACATAGACTCTTTGATTTCCTCCCTACCGAAAGCCAATTAGCTTCTGTTATTTGGGCCACTATCACCCTCTAGCCTCCTGACCAATATGTGTTAGACAGGTGTAAAATTGCTGACGCCTATCCGAATCCTTAGAGCAAGGCAGACACAGTTCAGAGCTTTTGGGTAGGCTTCCCCCATAAAAATTATCTATGCTTTTTTTTCCCCTTGCTTGCCAGAATCAGCTAATGAGTTTAAGCTGAGCAAATGTAGCCAAAGTCTCAGGTTCTGAGTGGTGCTTTCAGGGAAGGTTCACCCCATGACAGTAATTTATTACTTTTATCAATTGCTTGGAAGAGATGACTGGATTGTTAGAGGGCAAAAAAATTGGCACATAACACGAAGAGTAAGGAGGAAAAGGGCATTACGTACTTAAGTTGATTGATAGTTGATAAAAATTTAAACTTAATTTTTTAGTTGGCTGAGCAACTGCAAACAATGTGCATTTTAACTCATCCAAAGGAAAAGTCTTGCATTTAGTAATAAAAAATGTAGGTGATGCCTGTTCTGGAAAGCAGTGACTTTGCGAAGGGTCTGAGCACTGGTGGGGGAATACTTGGAGAAAGGTGAGGAAGAGGCATTAACTCAGTGTCTAGTCCTGATGCCCAGCTCTAGTGTTGGCATTTTAAGGTGCTACAACACAACAAGAGTGAGTTGAAAGAAGAGCCATGAAATTGATTAAAGCCTTAGAAAAGAGGTACTGTAATAATATGTATCGTGTAAAAAACTTTATTGTTGTAAACCAGAAATGAAACCAAGAGCCACTTCTCTCTTGAGGGAGCATAGTCTGTAACCTGTAACCTGTAACCTGCAACATAGGAAAAAGCAATTTTAAAGATAAATTTTCTTTCATAGGTGACTATAACAAGACCCGATGTCCCAAAGTTGAAGCTAAACAAATGTACAACATAGATAGATATGGTTTCTGGGTGTTTGGGGTTTTTTGAGGGGGGGAGCTTTTTTTTTTTAAACAGGCAGGGTAATTAACCACTGGAATATCTTACTGATAGCAATAGACTCAACATCAGAGGAAATATTTATACCAAGGGTGGATTATTTTTTTCCTAGACACGCAAGTGTACAGCTATGGTATTTGATGAAAGGAATTAATTCAGGGAAGTTTTATGACTTGTGCTCCTTATGACCTTAAAATCAACAAGTCCTTTAAAAAAACTTGGATAGGTTTGTGAGAGGGGTCTTGCACAGGTGAAGGAAATTAGGGTGGAAAAGAAGGCTCTTTTCTCCAAAGAAATGACCTAACTTAGAAACAAATCAACCCGAAAAAACAAATAGGTAAATTAATAGTATAAAGTAACCTGAATAATAATTATATGCTGATTTGCTGTCATTCTGGATCAGATCATGAGAGGATGTTAGGGTGATTATGTATTGCAAACTAAGCAAAAGGATTAAACTGACCTATTTTATTATTCAGTGGCTGGAAACTATATGCAAAACACCCTATAGCTCTAGGGGGAAATATGGATCTTATCCTACCAGGTCCTGAGCATCCTGTCTACTCATCAGAAAACCTGAAGCAAATGAATAATTTAGTGCCTTTCCTCCACCGGTTTCAGTGTTATACTAAAAGCGTGTGCCTCACTTTTGGGGAAGCTGGGTCAAAAATGGAAGACAGATGCAAACAAACCAGCCCAGAGCACTGCTTTAGCAATAGTCTCTAATAGCAAAACTTTAGAGAAGAGAGAAGAAAAGATGCCTGCCTTTGTCTGCACCAGCCTTTGAGCTTTGGGGCTATTTGGAATGATTACAGTGCACTGCTGACACTGTATATTTAGTGCATCTCAAAATGGGGCAAACCTTTGTTTCAATGACAGATCATCAACCATTCGCACTCTAAGAGCCTGCTGGATATAGGGCCATTGAAGCTGGCAGAAAGGCCCCCTTTGGTTTCAGGGGGCTTTGAGTCCGTTCCTGTCTGTCCTCAGGTGGTAGGTAACTGCTGCTGCTTCTGACTTCAGTGAGAGCTGCAGACACTGAACATCTTAGAAAATTGGCTCCAAAACTGTCATCCCCCCCCCCTTTTTTTTTAACTTTCTTTACTCTTTTAAAAGCTATCTTTATGGCACACCTTCAGTGTGCACCATTTTGTGCAACATGCAAAAAATTTTTGAGGTTGTCAGAGAATGTCTTCATTAAAGGAAATGAAACTACTTTTGTTTACCATAAAAGCCCAGTCCTCTTTTGCTCTTGTGCAATACATCTTTTGCTCTGCAGTAAAATGAACTTCTTCTGTGCCTTCTAATTGGGCTTTTTACATCTGACTGTGGTAGCAAGTGATGTTACCTTAACTACTCTTGTCTGAAAAGCATTATTTTCATAGCAACTTCTTAACTTCTAGTTTGGATATTTTCCATCTTTTGCTATGTATGTAACATTACTGTTAAAGTTGTGCAGCAGCACTAAGAAACAGAAAAGAGGAAAAGGAGGAGTTGGAAAGGTGGGGCTGGAAGCATGGACATGGGGTAAAGGGAGGCACGTGCAACACCCCCCCCCCGCCCCCGAGCTTGTATTGGGTTTCAATATACAGTTAAGTGATTGTAGCCTGGTTCTTATCCACAGCGCATTAAATACTATATTAAATACTACTTAATGGACTTTCCTTAGCTCTGGCATACATAATCCAGGCCTTTTCTCCAAATGCAGTCCAAATACTTTCAGCGTTAACTCCATAATTTTGCTCAACATATTGGTAGTATTTGCATTAGGTTGTTCCTGCTTTTGTTGGCCATTTTAAGGGTCTATCTACAGACTGACTACAACATGAAAATCCTTTGGTAGAGCAGTGAATTTGCAGGGATGTAATGTCCATAGCTGGTAAATACAGTAAATACAGCTCAGCTGAAATGCTCATTTATGCTAGCTGGCACTGTGGTCCATGCACACATGCACCCAGGCATAAATATATACACACGTATGTAAAAAACATACTACTCCTAATTAAGTATGGCTGCTTGACAGCTGGTAGTGGCTATTAAACTTCTGCATTATCCTGCCATCTTCTCCATCTTTGATGGTTTGTAGCTTGCATTCTTCTAAATACGAAAAGGCTCAGTCTCAAAATCAAACCAGGACATTGTAAGACAACTTAGGGCACCACCAGACATTGCTTCATGATCAAAACTAGTAATCTCTATTTTTGTTTGTGTCAAAGAAGTTGTTTTGTCATGGCAGCACTGCGAAATGGCATATACCCTTTTTGGTCTGAGAATATATTTCAGTTGAAAAGCAATCAGGGGAAAATCTACTGCTTTGTAAATCTCACAAATTTGAGATATCACTTACCTTGTACTGAAGACTTATTCTGCAGAATGAAAATGGACAGAGTCCCTACAGTTGCCATATGACTTGAATTATATTTAACCTGGAGAATAAAGTCTGCGTAAGAGTTATGCTGAAACATTAAAGTGGACTATACACACCAGCCTCTCAATGACTGTAAGGTCATCTACAGAATTCCACCAATTACTCTTGTACTAACCCCAATAACCAGATTTTAGCTAAATCATATATACCTGCACTGTTTCCAGACTTTTCTCAAAGACTTTGAGAGATGAGCAAATGACAATTGGCGGTTTACTGTAAACTCTGTAAATAGATTTACCATTACAAAAAAATTGAAACTAAGTAAAATCAGTCAAATATAGGTGTCCATGCAGTCTTAGTGTCTGTGAAAATTAATATGATTAGGTAAACACTGAAAAATGAAACAATTCACGTGGAAATAAAACTACTTTCTGAGATCCTTATAACAGTTTTCTATCCAAGAGTCGTGGAAGTCAGACATGTAAGAAATTTTTAGTTCTTATATTTAATTCTCTTTCTGTGTTGAAGAGAACTACTGGAAGCCTGTTCTTAAGTGTAAATGGATATAATTTTCAAAAACTTCATTAAAGTCTTGCTGATTATCAATAGCTGAAATTTCATTTCTTATGATTCTACTGCTTTTTCCTCTTCCTTCTAGTTTCAGCAGATGGATCATTAAAGGGTCCCTATAACATAAACTTATTTAAAGATATTTCTGACTGCTTTGGCAATAGAAAGAGACTTGGAATTTAGTCTCTAAAAGTCGGTATCCCCTCATTTAATGTAATTACAAAACTACATAATTTTTTAAAATGAGACATTAACTCTACATTTATGATATTTAATGTTCTCAGTGTGCAGATGGAATGCATGTAAATGTGAAATTTAAAAAATGGTATTTTAGAAATACTGTACTTCAAGACCTTCTGCACATGACTTAGGGGAATCAGCAGCAAATCCATTCAAAGTCATGCGTTATGGATGACAAAAAACTAGACAACCAGTCTAATAAATAATGGTACTAAAAATCTCTTCCATAGTCCATATTTCTAATGTGAAAACGTACAGCTTGGTGTGACTGAAATATAAATTGCAGCTGTGTGCCTTGAAATATTTTCTCTTGCAGGGAGGATGAAGGGATCCTCCTTGGCCAAACTGACATGAGCAGAAGACAACTATTTCTGTCCTGAGAGACTGATGGCCTTGACACTGGTTACATCAAGCTCCCCTGTGTTCT
This sequence comes from Balaeniceps rex, assembly GCA_013401315.1. Classification (NCBI taxonomy): domain Eukaryota; kingdom Metazoa; phylum Chordata; class Aves; order Pelecaniformes; family Balaenicipitidae; genus Balaeniceps; species Balaeniceps rex. Next base: position 11,117 of record VYZW01034136.1, on the reverse strand, counting down.
TGCAGACAGAATTGTTTAGAAGAATTAAAAGACAATAAGTGAGGGAGGAAGCAAACATCCTGGCTACTTTCTCTCCGTGGCCAGAGCAGCTGTTTAGCAGAGTTTTCCTTCTCTTGGCAGACCTTGTTGCCTTCCTGCAAGCAGTGACTTCTTGTCCATGACTCTATCTAAACTTTTTATGAAGTGACCTAAACTTTTGCCCATCAAAATCTCCTGTGGTTGTGAGTACCTCCCTGTGGAAAATTGCTCCCTTTTGATCTTTTTTTTAAGCCAGTCACCTTGTCATTTTTTGCAGCGCCTCCTGCTTCGTGCTGTAAGAGAACATGAGCTGGTACCTGTAAAATGGCATGTGCTGCAGAGATGACAACGCTTCTGAGATCAGGATAGTTGTACAAGCCATGGAACTGAGCAGACTCCCTCAGCTGGCTTCAATGCCACGCTGCACTTATTGCTAGCAAAAGGGATCCATTATAGGGATCCATATAGCTCCAACATCATCCTCCAAGCCGATCTGATTATAGCAGACATCTCAGGCTCAGGTTTGCTCAATGGTGTTTTGAGTCACTGAATGGTTTCAGTCAGATGAAATTGCCACTTATTTGTATTCAGGTCTGTTCTACATGTGATAATAGGATCAAAATAAGAAATCACAATGCACTATCAAGAGGAAAAGCAGTACAGAAATAAAAGCCCATGGGGTCTATGTTGTACTGTTTCTCTGCTATATATTTCATAGCCACTTTTGCAGTTGCTAATGTCCTGTAACAAGAGAAGACTGTCAATTTAAGATGATACTTTAAAACTTATTTGTCATCCTGGACACTTTAGCTGGTTATTAGTATTTCTTGTAGTGAGAAAAGAGGTGGGCAGAAGTGACTAATATTCAATAATATCTATTATAACAAATATATTTCCAGATTCTATATTCTGACAGATGCTTGAACTGTAGAGGAAGGTTCATGAGTGAGATGGTGATAAGAAGAGAGGAAAATGAGATGTCAAGGCAAGTTTATGGGACTGTCTTGATACTACTGCTCTCCTGGCTTTAGTCAACCACCAGCAAAAGTCTACCTGGAAAAACAGCTTAAATTGTTGAGAAAATTTTAAAGGCTCTGTTTCCACCTCTATCAGCATAGGTGGTATTAAAAGGACAGGGCAAGAGAAACTACCACAGGCAGTTTATCTGTTAAATCCAAACCGAGAATTATAGGTTTATAATATTTTTCAAGCTAAAAATAGGTTTTTGTAATTTTTCTAAACGTAGGGAATTTTTCATTCATTTTTCTACTTATAAATGGGATCAAACCTTTCACTCAGTTTCAAAATGTCCTTTTTGTTTGGTTGTTGGATTATAAAAAACAAAA
>VYZW01034133.1:5948-18517 GCA_013401315.1 Balaeniceps rex | reverse complement strand
GTAATCCTTATTGACGTTGTTTTGCCATGTGAGCATAAAAGTGTACCTACAGAAACGGGTTTTAATGAAGGCCTTGGATTAGAGAACCCCTGACTCTGATGAATTTTGGTTCTACATCCAAATGTTGTAGCTGAGTTCTTTAAAACTGCCCAGGCAGGATGTAAGCATTTTCTTTAGCGTGGGAAAGTTCATTTCAGTTCCAGTTCACCTTTTCACAGTTCAAACCCAGTTCTACTGAACGGCAATTTTTCACCCTTCAGAAACCATGATGATTCATTTATGTGAGACATTTAGATTTAAGATGATTCTTTTGAATTTAATGCAGCTCTCCATGCCTCAGTCTCTCTGCAGTCAGCATAGCTACATTATCCTTTTTCTCCAAATCCATTCATAAAACTTCCTTCTTTCAGTTAGCATTTCAGCATCAGTTTCTCCTAATCTTATTATAAGAGAGTTCCAAAAATCAGCCTATGGAAACGTGAGGAAAAACACCAACAACCATGAATTTTTTTTTTTCTCCTGTGCATAATTTGTTGACAGAATGAGTGAGAACACAGATAATTTAATCTTCTTTCAGTTTTCTATGGTACTTGTTATATTCATTCTCTAGTCCTCTATTCCAAGTTAAAGAAAAGTTGGTTAAGGAAAAAAAATTCCAGTTTCTAATCTAAGTATGTATCTGTAAGTCTTTGGAAATTAGGACTGCTGAACAGGTTGTATATATAATGTAGGTAAATTATTTCCTATCTTATCTCATTTTTAATTAATTATTTGAAATAATATAGCAATTGCAATATTCAGGCATATCCATTTTATCCCTTGAAGCCTTCTAATATAAGAAACCTCATCACTGTGATTATCCACTGCAGTTTTTATGCGCTAGGCGTAGTGGCCTAAGTTCCCCCTGCCCATTACTCAGCATTCTGCCATCTCTGGGAGGGCTGCAACCTGACATCCTTGCCAGAGATGGGTTTTACCGTACTACGCCAACTGCTTCATGGGTTTCTGCGTTTGAAAGCTCACTGGGCTATTTGGGGACTCGTTTGTTTTGACATGAAAGGTTTGAGAGGGTGGGAGGCAGGGCAGGAGGCAGCAGGTACTGCCACCCTTTTCTTGACCTTGATCAATCTGTGTATGAGCAGGAGAGTCTGGAGCTTCCTGCCCCTGACAGCTGTACCCTGGACAGTAGCAAAAAGAATGATAGAGCTCAAGAAGTCCAGGGAAGGAAGTTTATGCAGCATGGAAGAGTCATATCCTGAGGAAATTGAGTGGAATATGTGTGTATAACAATATAGATAAATATAAACTTTTATTTTTAAGGAATTAAGAGCATTAAGTAGAAACAAGAATAGCTCTGAAGAGGGGAAAGATGCAAGTAACAATGGCAGTAAGCCCAGGGTCGCTTTTTCTGAAGACAAGGAGATGAACGTTAAAGGAACAGGGAATTGTGAGTAAGCATGTTTTCTATGAAGTATTTTTTTTTTCTTTTGATCTTAAACCAATTTGCAGCCATAGAGTGGAGCGTACTACTGGTCTGTATGAACACTGCGTTTAATCAGTGTTGTTTCTTTTCTTCCATACCTCCTTTTGGTGTGTCTGTAACCTCTAATTAACCCCGAACCTGCAGCAGCTCGGCTCCGTGTAGAACCCTCTGAACTTCAGCTGGGGCTGAGGTGCCTCCGCATGGAAACACAGTAGAAGCAAGAAGGCAGATTTCTTGTTGTACAGGTTGTGACTGCCCGTGTGTATGTACAGCAGTTGGCATATGAGCATTGAGGCTCTGAATGACACATTTGGACACTATGCGATAATCTTAATAACGATAGTAAGGATAAACAAGGGTATGCTATGAACTGATACTAAAAGAAAGATTTTTGCTCTGTGAAAGCTGACAGGCTGTGTGACCAAGGGACAAAGCTTAGCCTCTTACAGAAGCAGTGAGGGGGAGCTGTCGCTGGAGCATTTGCCAGCTGAGAGCTCTCTCCCATGCGTTCTTGTGTGTGCTAACTGCTGTTAGAGGAATGTGGTTGCTGCAGCTTTATCAAATAGGTCATGTGAATTTCAGCAGTAACCTATGATCTTCCTTCCTTTCACGGAGCATAGCTTGTCCTTCCCCCTATTAGCAGTAGCTGCCTGAACTCTTTTACATCCTTCCAAAGTACGGCATGAAGTCATCTTCTGTGCTTCTTCCTAAACACCCAATATACACCCGCGTCTTGCATTCTGCAGCCGAGAAACATAGTTAATGGCATAAACGTTTGCTGGTGTGGTGTATTATAGCGTGTGTGGTGAGCTGATGTGGGAGGTCACTAGGCCAAATGTGGATCTAGGGCAATCACAGGAGACATCAGACAGAAAATTACTGCACGCTTTGAGGCATATAAAACTAGGTCATATGCATATATGAAAAAGAGTGGGATGGAGACTGTCAAATGGAAAACATGAGTCTAGACTGTGAAATGAGGGAAGACATTGCCAGAAAATCTGTTTTGGCCATAATTATTGCAACTGTAACTTGCTGTTTCTTCAGTTGCCTGAGAATTTTTGAGTGCCTTGCTTAGGTCCAGGACCTCTTGGAGGCTTCTGCATGAAGAGTCCCCAGGAAACTCAAGCTTGTGTTAGTCAGGAGTCAGCATTAGGTGGGTTTGTATATTTACAAATATTTTACTTTTAGCGGTTCTGACAAATAAAGAACAAAGCTAAAATCACTATAATCAGCAGTCATATCGAGCTAGCAGTAGGAGTTTCATTCCTAATTTGAAGGAAACTTTTTATTATCACTCTTACAAGTTTAGAGCGATTTTTTTCATAACGCTTGACCTGCGGTGGTATCACGCGTGCTGCTGTTTCAGGATTGTATCACCGTTGCTGATTAGATTTTTATTATTCTTTCTGAATAACTGGGAGTAACAGGTTGTTTTCAGAATTTTGTTGTGGTGAAGCCAAAGAAAATTCCCCAGTGAAAATAGAGGGGGAATAATCTTTTGATGGTAAGTTTAAGCCTGGTCTCAGCTGAACTGATGTAAATCATCAGTAAATGTATTGAAGCCATTAGAGTTTATTCAATGTAAAGCCATAAGGTAGGGTCATCGTCTCTGAGTAGCTGTGTACATGCCAAAAGACAATATGATCCGAGCGCCTCTCGCATTTTTTCAAAAACATTTGAAACTGTAAAAGTTCTCAGAGAAAACTGCTGAATGAAAATAATTTGAGGAAGGAAATCTGCAGTTATAAATTACAGAGCAATTTACTCTTCATGGTTCCTTTTCAATTATAAACACTTTTGACTATCTGGGGTATTCATTTCCAGAGATGCATTTTTGTCTTTTTGATAGATGGTTCTGAAATCTTAAAAGTGGAGTATTACAAGTGGGTAGGCGTGGGAAGACAGTGAAATGGTTTTTAAGTGTGGAGGAACTGAAAAGGTTTTCAATAATTTTATATCATTTCAGCAACATTCTCTCTCTCAGGATGTCTAGGAATTAAAGAAAGGAAATATTTACATTATAATTATATTTCTGTTTATTTAATTAAGTTATTAAGCAGATCTGGCATACAGAAGCAGCTCCCTTTAGTCCTAATTGTTTCTCCTAATGTTGCAATTACAGCATTATTGAAAGAATTCGGCGAAGAAAGGCCTGCAATCTCTGTCAGGATGCAGCAGGAGGGCTGGGGGGGATTTGTTCCATGGGAAAGAGAGGCAGTGAAACGGATTGCTCAGCTGCCCCCTCTGAAACAACACAGCGAATCAGTTTTACAAAACGAGACAGAAGTCTGCAAAGGGGGAGTAGGGGGTGGGGAAGAAAGCTTCTATCCAAAAACTCTCTCCCTAGTTATTAAACAGTTTACATAGGTCTGCATACGAGGAGCTTTTTTCCAATCCTTCCACAAAGCCTTCTAGAATAGTAATTTTTATGTCAGAGATATTTATATTAAGAAGCCCGCAAAGCCACAGTCTACTTTCCATACACGTAACTTGCATGGATCCATATATAAAGTTTCTGCTAAAAAAAGCACTGAGTGTTGTATTTACTGTTTGGGCTTTAATTTCTATTTATTTATTTATTTGTTTATTTTTCTGCTAGCTTTTTTCTGAAAATCCTTTTCCCATTTAGGAAATCATAGTAAAGAAGAGTGTGAGGATAAAGAGCAAAAGGACTACGCAATTATGGGTGCCAAAGTATCTTCACAACTCTGCAGTATTTAACTTTTTTTTTTTTAAAATTTTCTTCGCTTAAATGGAGAGCTATTTTTTATATATATATATTTATGGGTTTTTCAGTGCTTTTATGAATTCTGGGCTTTAGAATCAGATGTATGGGCTGCCCATTCTTCTTAGTGGCTGATCTCTGAAAGATCTCTGAAACTTAATGGTACATACCTTTCTGGCTGTCTATCTCTCATACTAGATCAAATCACTTAGTTATTTTCACGCTGATACCAGAGCTTCCCATGGATAATTCAAAGTTATTAAAAGCTACTGGTTTAATGTTCTTCCCAACTTATCCTGAGGCACTGAAGAATTTCTGTTCATTTTTGTGAAAGTATTCAACTGGTGCCATTTACCAAGTAGAAAAGACGCTTTTGAAAATGTCTTTTTTTTTAGGAGGAAGGTTAGAAAGATTAAAAATCTCAAGAAAGTCTGTATGCAAAGGATAAGACTTACAAACTCTTTCAAAAATTCTCTCTAAATGGTTGGTGTGGGGATGAGAGAGGAGAGAGATTGGCACTGAGAGATCTCCAGAAAAGTAGATGAAAGATTTGGAAATAGGAAAACTGCAAAACTGAGTGGATGGGCATATAAATATTTTCCCAGGAGGCAGCTATGTTACTTTAGAGAAGAAATAAAAAGTTGTTTGTAACTTTAAAAGGTTCACTGAAGACGTACAGTCTTGTAAAACATTTGTCAGGATTTCTTGTTTCTTTTGAATCAAATGAGATTCAATAACCTCACAAATAAATAAATATTTCCAATGTAAGGAGGGAGTTCCACAGAAATTAGCTTCTGGAGTTTTGTTTAGTAGCTCTGTGGAGAGCTCATTTAAAGAGCTGGAGAGCCTCTTTCACTGTCATGTTTATCCTATTTGCCAAAGGGGAGCAGTGGGAAAAAGCAGAGCGGCACTGAGTGTCCGGGGAAGTGGGACCTCTGTGCTTTGCCTCACTGTGGTGCCTCAAACCAGCTGAGTCCTGCTTCTTTCCCACAGCAAAGAGCAGTGAGCCACGTTCTGCCATTGGTTTTAAAACAGGAATCCAGTAAGAAGCCACTGGTGGAATCTGTTGACTATCATCAATGACTTTTTTTTCATACTGATTATGCTTTTTCGCATACTGGACCAAGGGTAGGTGAAGTAGGGATCCACAAAGGATTGTTAAATTGTTTTCCTGATACTCAGCCAGGTGGCCGACAGACATAGCCTGCGGACAGAATTGGCACATAGCAGAGCCACATCATGGAGTAATCGTGGAGGACAGAGGATTAGGCCCACATCTGCTGAAAGTGAATGCCTGTTTCACTTCTCTGAGATCCACTTTCCAGGTATAGCACACAGTGCTATTAGTATCACGTGCAAATGCATATCCAGTTATATTCTGACATTATGTACAGCCTCAAGGTGGGGGTGATGCCTCAGCAGCCCTGTCTCAGGAGACCTCTCAGGAGGCCAGAGGGAGCCTCTGGCTCAGCTTTGCTTCACTGTCTGCTGGCAGGGGCAGGCTGGGCTGGGGCAGGCTATTGTCTGCCGACCCCCCACAGTGGCGGACGATCCACGTTCCCCCTTTGACTCAGCTGGGTTGAGTCACTGTGCCCATTCCCTCCCCTCCCAGTTTAGTGCCTAGCATCTGTTTATTAAAACATCTTGGGATTTATAATCACATGCAGATTAAACTCATGCAGGATTTAAAACCGGCGGTGAAAATCACCATAAAACCATGTGTTAACTTTGTGAAGTGCCAAACACTGCTCAGGCTTGAAGAGGCCTTTAGCTTCTCTTTCGGTGAAGCTGAGACCATGGCCCTTCTCAGATCAGAAGAGGGGCCAGCATAGTTTTTTGGCCCAAGTACTGCGCCTTCCTCGGGCTTCAGGTCCTACGGTCCGTAAGGGTCACAATGGTATGGAGAGGGAATTGGAAACTCGGAGACAAGTGCAATTGCTTTCTTCTGGGACTGGGCTGTGCTCACTTTTCCTGTTGTGGGACTTTTCGATCGCTTTAGGGTGAGCATAAGGGACTGGGTCTAAGGGTTTCCCATTTATGTAGCTTTGCCGCCACCCAAGCTGACAGCTGCCCGCTTGGCTAAGAGTGTGGCATCTAGTAGTAGGAGAAACTTCTTGTTCCAGCTGGCACTTTCTTATCTAACAGTCAGAGCTTTGTAAGTGTGGACAGCTGCAGTTTCAGAAATTGGCTCTATCTGTATCAATTGGATTTGTGAAGTCAGTGAAAGGGCATGAGGCAGATTCATGGGATTTCCTGTTAGTATTAGCAAATGGAATCTACTGCAGAATTTTAAAAGAAAAGGAGACTCAGTCGATGACGCTTAAATGAGGCCTGTGGTTAGGGAAGGCTACCAAAAAGAAAAATCACTGGTCGGTGAATATGCTGGGCGTGATGGGCATGATTTCCAGAAATCTTAAATCATCTTGAAACAAAGGCAAGAAATCGCTACAGTGTCTGTGCACCCTGGACGGCGAACCCATCATTAGGAAGCAGGTGGTGTATTGAGTCAGATGGTCAGCCTGTGATGCAGCAACATTTCAGGTTTTAAAAAGTATGTGCGAAGAATGGCAGGAATGTGGAGCCTTGTAGGGGTTCAGCAGCGGCTCTGTCGGGACCTGTAAGTTCTCCTCCCTCCTCCGCCATTGGTTTGCTGCGTAGCCGTGAGCAAGTCGCATACCTTTTCCCTGTCTCAGTTTCCCAGCCTACAAATGGGTTTGATCATGCTGAAAGCGGGAGGAACCCTGCAAAGGCACGATGCAATTATGTAACAGCACAGGAATAAAAGTGCCCGCTGAACTTCCACTCCCTTTTCTGCTCCTGTGGGATGGGGGGGAGGGAAGAAAGCACTCAACGTTTCTGTTTACTCTTTAAGTATTTCTATGGGTACTACATAGGGTACCAGATGGGCTATGAGGGAAATCATTGACAATGCATTTAACTTAGCTGGGGGTTTCCTAAGTTTCAAACTTAGTATAATGCGAGCAGTTTGCGATGGTTTCTATTCATATTTGCTTAGCTGGGCCTAAACTACTGTAAACCCCGTACTGCAACACCAGGCGTTTTTCATACCAGTGCAGATATTTTTCTGGTAATGAATGGGGGGGATGACCAACTTTCGCATTTGTTATTTGAATGTCTGGCTGTGAGTAAGAAAATCTTTTCACCTCCTGTGAGATACGTGAAAATTTGCACACAAAAGAGAGATTGCCTGTACCAAGAAAGTCCTATGTTAGTTCTACTGGGGTGTTTAAGGTGTCAGTTTTTCCTACTTTCCATTACACCTAAACAGTGGCAAAGGTTCATCCTCCGTATCCAGGACAGCCGACCAGATGTGCATCTGCACCTGCCCCCTTTAGCAGCAGTTTGGGCAAAGGTGCAAAGCTATGAACAGCAGTGGCTGAAGTGCCAGTGGAGGTTGGGTTCTCCTGGCTCTGCCCGGAGGGTGGGAACATGGCACAGGTGGAGAGCCAACAGCAGAGGGGAGTAGTGTCTTCAAACTCTGGAGCTAGGCTTATTTTTATAGCTGACATCTGTCAGAGTCCTTGCTTCATAAATTAGTGGTGAGGACAATCTTTTGAGGGAGGAAAGATACCAGGTCTGGTCCCATGGCTGCTTCTAAGCTTTATCCCCTGGTTCTGATGTAATGATAGGATCTCTTTTTTGTGAGATTTGAAGCCACTGAATGTTAGAAAGGGCAAAAGTCTCTTGTATCTGCGAGCCTGCTGCCAACAGTAATCATTGAGGGATTTGAAATTTGACTGATGTAATTCTACTTCTTTCTCTGTTTGATTAATTTTACAATACTGCCACTTCTTCTGAAACCACACTACATAGCCCGTGATTTTGCACAACTTGTTCCTTCCTAACAAAATGACACAATTGCTTCTATAGGAAGTCACAACCCATGGTGGTTGCCCGGCAGAAGCCCAGCATGCAGCCGGTGTGGCCCCTGTGGACTGTACCACCTGAACAACGTTGCTGATTTTTTTTTTTTTTTCTAAATACAATGGTGTGATTTCTTATGCAGTGATATTATAAAAGCCATCCCTTGCCATCAATGCCACAGAGCTGTAAGACAAGTTTGCCTTTTGGTCTTCACACAGCTACAGAAATGGTACTTTTTATCACATGATTAAACAGTGCTGAGAATTTGAAAGAATATTAATCAGCAAAGAGGAAGTTACTATCAGCATATGTTTTGTTTTTTAAGAACTGGATAGTTTCATAGGACCATATGTTCCTCTTGCACCAGGCTGGTGTGTGCAAGTTTAGGATCTGCAAAATGCAAGCTTAGAAAACTACTGCACAACATTCCTGGGGCCAGTGAGAGATCATACAGAAAGAGTAGCTGTAAGACCTGCGGGGTGTAGAACCCTGAGCTTTCCGCTGTCTGCATGATTAAGATGATTTTTATGGAAGATGTGAGCCTTTCCTTACACAAAATACAAAGCAAGTGTCAGCGCATACCTTTAAGCTGGACTGAAACCTTTCAATCAACAACTGAAGCACAAAATCTTATCAATATCAGCTGGACTTTCTCCATACGGGAGGCCTCCGACACATTTATATTTAGCACCGGTGACATACATGCGATTACCATTTGCATTGCGTTTCTTGTGATAATCTAATCATATATAGTATTTTTCTGACCAACACCATCTGTGCCGTTGTCTGTGCACTACCATTTGTCTCTTCAAGCTTTCTTTGGCATGATACCAAGTAGGAGGTTTCCCACTGTTTGGGCTTTCTAGGTTGCATTTGGAAGAAGTGAATATACTTTTCTTACAGCACAGTAGTATCGAGGCTGCAGTACAGTGGGAAGGCTCACTGAAAAGAGCAGCCACTTGCTGTCAGACAGAGAGATCTTTATTTTAGAATCATTAAGGCCAGAAGGCAGAAAGAGCAAAAGTCTATGTGTGTGGGGGGGGAAGAGGTAATGCACAGTCTTTGTATCTCTATCTCTGTGCCTCGAAAAAAATGACAGCTGCTTGTGTGGATATTAGACACTCAGAAATTTAAACATGCAGCATACAGAAAAGAAAATAAGTGTTTTACAGCTACATCCGTGATGGACAGGTGGGTAGGAAGGGTTGCTTTATATGCCACATGTGCTACGTATGGCCCAGCACTGGAAAACCTGTGTTCTGAACATACTTAAGTTTTGGGCAGGTTATTTACATGCTTTTCTTATCTTTCTTTCTTTGAAGATGTGTTAATCTATATTTAAAAGTATCCTAACCATATAGCTTCCAGTCGGCAGGGGCCTCAGCACTCTCGGTTCCAGTCAGATGCAAGAGTTAAAGACGTGATTAAATTTTAGATTGAGTTGCTCATAAAGTTCAGAGCATGTGTAATTGTTCTGTCAGCGCCAGGGCAGGATGCCGAGCACCCATTACAATCAAGTTCCTAAAAACTTAAGATACTATTGCTTTCTGTGGGAAAGCACTAGAAGATGTTACAAGACTAGCCCAAACTCTTCCTTCTATCCCAGGAGACAGCTCCAAGGACTGCGTGGGATCCACCCTTGCATACAACTGTATACTGAGCCTTGCTACTGTGATCTCAGCTTGTATAATTCTTGTGCTCAAAGTTTTCCCTTTAATGGAGAGGTTTTCTTTCCTATCTTGTTTGAAATTTAAAAAAAGAAAGGAAATTGGCCTGTAGTCATTTGGAGGTAAACGCATATACCCACCTCAGCAGTCAGGTTTACAGCTCTGTCTTTTAAGAAAAATGTGGCTGAAATTTTGTTTGCAACAAAATTCAGAGCATAATGCTTTTCATATTTTGGGGACATCTGGAGCGAATATCTTGTGTAGCTCTAACATCAAATCTAGCTGCTGCTTAGACAGAGTTTGTGCTATCTATTCCTACACATTGTATATTGACAGTGATGCTGTGAGCCTGAGCTGACCTGGCAGGCAGCCAAGTGACAGTTGAGCATCTGATGTTCTTTTATCCAGTAAAGCTTTTTTTTTTCTTTTTCCCCAATATGATTAGGGAAGCTCCTTTTTGCTACTTATTTCCTCTGACTTAGTGCAGCCCTTGGCTGTCTCCTGAGCTAAAAGCTGCAGCTAAACAGACTTTTTTCATGCTGAATAGCATGTCTCAACGTTTTCCTCTCAACCATCATGTAGGTCTAGTTGCATTGTTGATTCCCATTACATGTCTGCTGGGATGTAAATTATTTCAATTCCCCCACACCCCGCCCTTCTGTTCTTGTACTTTCAAGGGGTTTAATCCGTGAAGGGGACTACTTCAAAGCTCTCACAAGAAACTCATTTCTTGATGGATAGAAGGGCCAATAAAACGAAATTAGAGTTTTATCTTATTGTCTCTATAGGAATGAAGTATAATAATTATTTCAGGCAAATACATGTTGGAGACAATAATTAAGATCACTATCATGTCTTTAAGGACAAGCAGATTCTAAAATAAGCATTACTAATGGTATTAAACATTATTGCAGTGCCCCGGATCTCAGCATTGCCAAAGTGCCTAGCACGTCTGAGTGTATGAAGCTTGCTCTCTGGAGGAAAAAGGAACCAAAAAAAATTCTGCGTTTTACAGAACCTTTTTGGCTTGTGGCCCATTAAATAGCTGAGGCCCTAATCTGCAAAAAAGTCTTGGGTGCCTGAAGGAAGTGGAAATAAAATGGAATTTAGTATCTGTGTCATCAGCACAGTCCAGAAAGTCTGCTGCCTAATGGGTTAGGTGTCAGCATTTTTACCAGCGCAGTTCCCAGAGAATACTGCTCCCGAGCAAAGTTGTCAGCTTCTTAGCAGGGCAAAGTGGTTTGCTATTTAAGCTCCTTTGGGATCCACAAATTAGGTGTCCCTGTCTCTAAGTCTCTGAAGGACTGCCATAACAGGAGACTCAGTTAAACGTAAGCATCATATAAAGTATGCCACCTGTAAAATATTTATTCCAACCATCTGGACTAAGCTTGTAACAAGCTGACCCTCCTTCCCAAGTAAGCTTTGAAGACGGACAGTTTCTATTCTCCAAAGATTTGGTCTTTTCTTCTTTCTCTCTCTTAAACTGCCTGTGCCAGTTGTCTGTGCAGGCTCTTATCCGAACCGTTCCCTCATACAATTTCCTCCTACCTGTTTTCAGTGCCATCGCTACTCTAAGTCAGAGAGGGATTTTGGCTTGTTTCTGCACACGTTCATTTTTGTGTGGAAAAATGTTCAGTTTGGGCCTCATTAATTTGAGACTAATTAGCTGCTCAAAACTGAGAACTCTCCTGTGGAAGGACAAGAGATTGTTGTGCTCTGTTACTGCCTAACACTTAGCACCCAAATTTGAACCATCTGGCTAGTGGCATTAGCTTTGATTTATGGCAACATATCTTCACCATACCCAACACCTAGGGGTTTGACATGAAATGAGGGAGGATTCCACAGTCTTGTTTTTCAGCTCTTACTGTCATTTTCTTTCTGTCTAATGGGAGTCAGTCACAGCTATGATAGCAGGTATCATCTGTCGTCTTAAAATCTGGCTTTTTACTTTAGCTTAGTGTTGTTTTATTTTTATTTTTGTTTTAAATAAGAAATTTCCATGATTATCAAGAGTCAACGACCTTCCTGGCATGCTGTTAAATATAAAACTGCAGAGGCCAAACTTGTTTCTAAATAGTTTGGGGTAAAATAAGTGGAAGCAGTAAATGCGACTCAGTTGCCCGTACAGCCAATTCATCCCAACTGTGAGTTTCTTATTCAGCCAGACCTTCCCACAGGACAGAAATAAATAAATGCTGCTAACCAGCCTGACCTGCTATCCAAATGTATTTAGTGAATTTTTTCCAAATAGTGTAAAACAAATACAAATGGTAGCAGTAAGCAAAGCTCTAATTTCAACGCTCACATCAGTCAACAGAGCCCGCTACCATGTCTAATATCTGGCTTGTTCAGAAGACAGGTAGGGCCTAGGGGAAGGGGAATAGCACAGACTGGACTGACTTGTTACAAAACATAACATTCATTCAGTGGTTGTTCTGCATAGCTCTTTGGAATTAAACATCAAAAAGGAGGGAAATTAATTTGGCAGGTAGAAGTCAGTGCATGGTAGGAGCTGGAACAGCCCTGCAACGCCACAAAGCCGGACCTCCCTGGCTTCAGTTAGTTGAATCTCCCACTCCATTCTTAGACTCTGTTCTCTCTCCAAGGTGGTATTTGTTTTGGTTTCTCCTTTTAATGATCCTTTCATAGCAGCCTGAGGACAACCAGGGGTTAGAGTCTCAATAGCCGAATTAATTGCCAAACAGGGCTCCTTGGGAATTTGGCCCAAGAGCAATAATAACAGAAATACTTAGCACTTGCAGTATGTAGCTCTGTGCTTCTTCAAAGCATGGTGCAAAAG
>VYZW01034128.1:0-24427 GCA_013401315.1 Balaeniceps rex | reverse complement strand
GGCATGGGGTCCTCCATGGACTGCAGGTGGATATCTGCTGCACCGTTTACCTCCACAGGCTGCAGGGGGACAGCCTGCCTCACCATGGTCTTCACCACAGGCTGCAGGGGATTCTCTGCTCCAGCGCCTGGAGCACCTCCTCCCCTCCTTCTTCACTGACCTTGGTGTCTGCATAGTTGTTCCTCTCACATATTTTCACGCTTCACTCTAGCTGCAGTTTGTGTCCCTGGTTGTTTTTCCCCCCCCCTTTTTCTCCCCCTATTTAAGAATATGTTATCGCAGAGGCACTACCACCGTCTCTGATTGGCTTGGCCTTGGCCAGCGGCGGGTCCATCTTGGAGCCAGCTGGCATTGGCTCTATTGGACATAGGGGAAGCTTCTAGCAGCTTCTCACAGAAGCCACTGCTGTAGTCCCCCTGCTACCAAAACCTTGCCACGCAAAGCCAATACAGCAGATAAAGCTCAAGGTCAGTGTTTTAGTAACAAATCTTCCAGGCAAAACGTCACTAATCACTGCAGAACACAGCAAACTGCAAAAACAAACACCAATCCTTAACATGTACAGCAAAAAAAGGAGCATGGTGCAGATCAGATAAACTAGTATTGAGAACAAATGAATCAATATTGTGACTGGCTACTGTTAACAGATTCCTTAATATGCTCTGCTTAGCCTGTTATTATCTCAAACCCTTCGTAGCCCACTGTTGGGNGCGATTGCTGCTCCCCAGCCAGCTCCTCCCAGCTTATATACTGAGCATGACATCATATGCTGCAGGGGGACAGCCTGCCTCACCATGGGCTTCACCATGGGCTTCAGGGGAATCTCTGCTCCAGCACATTTAGCACCTCCTCCCCCACCTTCTTCACTGACCTTGGTGTCTACAGAATTGTTTCTCTCACATGTTCTCACTTCTCCTGGCTGCTGCTGCACAAGTTCCGCCCCCGCCCCCGCTTCTTATATATGTTATCACAGAGGCGCTACCACTGTCGCTGATTGGCTCAGCCTTGGCCAGCGGTGGGTCCATCTTGGAGCTGGATGGCATTGGCTTTATCGGACATAGGGGAAGCTTCTAGCAGCTTCTCACAGAAGCCACCCCTGTAGTCCCCCCGCTACCAAAACCTTGCCATGCAAACTCAATATAGTGATTTAGCTAACAAACTTCATAGGCCTTGACACCTTGACCAGTATCACATATTTGTTAGCTGCTTTGCGGTTTATTGAGAATGGCCAGCTTGCTGAAAAATATCACTGTTAAATCTAGCTCTGCAACACTTCAACAACTCTAGGTATACCTATGAACACCTAGTAGAGGGTGTAGACCAGTAGAGTCACTCATTTCCAGAAAGACCCTTGTGTCAGGAGGTGACACTATGTGTGCAGCAGCAGCCACATACCTGCTTTTAAATCTCATCACGATCCAGTTTATTATGCTTCATAATTCTAAAGTTGTGCAGAGCAGTCTTGTACAGCGTTGAGAATATCACTTTAGAAACAACAAAAGCACCATGGCCACCATTGCCTTGGAGGTCTGCAAGTCCACTGACTCTCCATGATGCCCTACAGCTCCTCAGTGGCCCCCAGAGACAGGGCATATCCCAGGGTTCTGAGGTCACTGACAATGCATGTATGTCAACAAGTATTCTCCCAGGAGGAGCCTGCCATTGTTGTAACTGTGGGGGCATCGTCCCTACTGATATACTCAGCACTTCACTAACCACCATGGGGATCCAACCTCAATGAAGACGACAAAGTGTTTTGAAACCTAGTGTGTCTCTCCTGAGAAAAACAGCCACCACAACATATAAAAATCCTGGAGCATAGAGTGCCATCTGTATAGATGCCCAATGATGAGCATTTTTGGATAATTTTTTCACGGATATTCAATTCATCACAATTGTCCCTGTGGATATTTAAAATATTTTTTGTAACCTTTTTAAGAGTTTATCTTTGCCAGCACCCCAGTGAACTATTATATTCACCTTTATCTATCCACTTTGTTAACTGTTTCAAACAACTCTGCATGATAAATGAGTCACATTTTTCCTTAGAGGAGCTGGATTGGCATGACTGTATCAGGTTACACTTACTTACCTTACTCTTTAATTAGGCTTTTCAGGGCATTCCCCTGAGCAAAACTACAATTTGCCAAGGTGTAATTTGCAGGATTTTCCTGGGTCCTGTTTCAATTGGAGGAAGCAAAGAAGTGACTTTCTCATTTCAAGCACAGTCACCATTTTAAGGATAAATTCCTTTTCATTAACCCTGCTACTTTACACTTTCCTTACTTCAGGCCTCTTAAATGAATATTCTGCTGTCCTAGTTCCTGAGTTGCTCCATAACTTCCTCCTCTGAGACTTCAATCTCTGTCAAGACCATGCTGTTATTTCCATTAAAAAAGTGTCCTTGGAATAGGAATTTCCCCAATGGCTTCTACAACAGGGACTGAAAGAAATTTTTTCATCAGCTGCTGAGCTATTTCACTCTCTTTTAATTGCCCGCCATGTCATGATTCCTCTTGGTGATATGGAGGTGTCTTCAGCCACACATGCAGATTCATTGCTCCTAATGTATTTTAAGTGCAGGCCACTTTTTCCTTCCCGTCCTTAGCTCTGTATCTCTGACTTAATCATTTAATCATTGCAGCCCTAACATACAGCTGGGTCAGTGTGGCCCTAAAAGAACCGCTGGCAGTGCAGACCCACTGAACCAAACTGTCCACAGGGATCCTAAAACTTCCTTCAAAACCATGATTTAAGCTAAGGCAAAAGGCATGTACTTGCGAACCAAAGGATTCAGAAAGTGACTCCAATGTGACATAATGCATGCTAACTTTATATCTTTAGTAAATTTTTGTTCCCTAAGTGTCTTAGCATAAACATTCAGACACTATATAATAGGATATTTTCAAGTAAGGTCTCAGAAAGAATTGAGTAGAGAGCACAGAATTTGACGCAGTGCTTGAAATTTATGTCAGACTCTGTTGCTGCCAATCAAAACCTGAAGGGAGACCATAACACAGAGCGACAAAGCCATTACTCTGAATTTATCTGTGCATGCCAGGAGTCAATGTAATGAAAATAGTTTCACTTCCATAAAACCAAATGAAATTTTCTCTGGGATTTTTTTTTCTTTTTTTTTAAACTTTGAGATTTATACAATCATTCTGGAAGAAACCATTATGACTAATACTATAAATACTGGGAAAATGGTATCTCCCTATTAAACTGCTAGTTAAACCTCTTTGCTAACTGGTACTCACAGTCTACAAACACAGTTGGATCATCACTTAAAGGATTGGTTTTCCTGGTGCTGGAAAGGAAAAGGTTTTCCCTGCTGCACCTAGATAGGAATATGTAGCAAGTTCCTTTAGACTCCATTTCATTTAACTTAGACACAGTGAAATTGGATTATTTCAACATGCAGTACATGGGATTAAACCTTAAACTAGTTTGGAAGTTTAAAATGCCTGTTCAGGAGTGCTTTCAAGGAAACAGGCAGAAGGAGCTTTCAAGGACATTCAGGAGATATGAGAAGGATTTTTCTAAGAGTTTGACCATTTTTTATATGTCAGATAAAAAGGGTATATCTTTCTTGTTCACTATTCAAAATTGTCTATAAATCATGTCATAATTAACTGTTCAGAATTTCCCTTGTATTAGGAATGCCTATTGTGAATTATTGCTCAATTGCATTGAACAATGAAAAATCATTGTCAAGGTATGGTACAGCTCTCATAATTTATTTGGGGGGAAAAAAGGAATTTTCAACCCTTCTCAGAAGGGTTGAATAGACATAGCACTGATGATTCCTTTAGCCTTCCAAAACCCAGTTGTTGCTATCCTTAGATAGCAATACTTTAATGGTATTCCAGAATTTGCCATCATCCATAAAGAAGTGTTCGTGTGCAGAAAATGGACTCCAACACTGTGAGTTCAAATCTGGTTTTCTAGTGAAATGATGTCCTTATACACTGTCGCCTAAAAACATGATTAAAGTAAAAACTCATATGAAAAGTGTCAAATGTGACTTAAGAAGGTACCTCCAGTGACAAGTGCCATTTCGTGGTGTTACAATACTGCAGGCAAAAGTCCAAGAAATATAATTAGCAAACTGATACCATATATGTATGTGCCTTTGCGTGTGCACTAAGTGCACTAACACAGACACGCCTGTATGCAGTCCATCCTTAACCAACTCTCCATTGTACTAGCAAATTTTCACGCCCTATCTAGATCATTTTAAACGTCGTCTTAGCTCTTTTTCAGATGCAGGTAGGCAAGGATAAAAATTAAATGTTGCACTTGTAAAATGTAATTCAAATTTCAATCATATAAAGCGGAAGAAAGTGACTTTGTCTATGTTGGAGTATGGCATAAAGGAGATCAAGACAACAGAAATCTGTCTAATTTCAGAAGAGAAAGCAATATGGGTATTTCAGTGCAGTGTTGAGGCAAGCATTATTAACTTCCTGTGAAGTGTGACACAGCCACAGCTTTCAGGATTGATCTGGCATCTCTGTGAAGTGTTTTTTGCATGGCATAGTTAATAGCACTATTTCTCTAAGCACCTCACTATTAACAAATACTAATAATTTGCCTCCTTATTGTCATTACAGTCAGAAAAAATACATTGTCATATTATTTAGAGCTTTGTAGATCATAATGCGTCTACACAGCCGTGTCAAATTTAGGTCAATCATTAAAACTTATACCCAGCATTTTTTAACACAGGAGAACTTTACGTACAAATTGACAGACAATAATTACAAACCCATGTCAGATAGAAAGGTGAGGAAAATTCCTGGAATGATTACAGGTGAAAATAAAGTGTGGGCAGATTTAAGAACTCTTTTGTGTGCTTTTGTGAAGAAAATCTATGAGCTTTATTTTTGTAAAGGAATTTTCAGAAAAAAAGTACTTCTGCTTTTGTTCAAACAAAGCTTAATGAGTAACCTATTGTCCTGGTTTCAGCTGGGTTAGAGTTACTTTTCTTCCTAGTAGCTGGCATAGTGCTGTGTTTTGGATTTAGTATGAGAAGAATGCTGATAACACACTGATGTTTTAGTTGTTGCTAAGTAATGCTTAGACTAGTCAAGGACTTTCTTTTTCAGCTTCCCATGCTCTGCCAGGTGCACAAGAAGTTGGGAGGGGGCACAGCCCAAGATAGTTGATCCAAATCGACCAAAGGGCTATTCCATACCATATGACGTCATGCTCAGTATATAAACCGAGGGGAGTTAGCCGGGGGGCAGCGATCGCTGCACGGGGACTGGCTGGGTGTCAGTCGGCGGGTGGTGAGCGGTTGCATCACTTGTTTTCTTTTCCCTGGGTTTTGTTTGTCTCTCTCATTCTCCTTTTCATTACAATTATTATTATTATTATTATCATTATTATTACTATTATTATTATTTTATTTCAATTATTAAACTGTTCTTATCTCAACCCATGGGTTTTCTTACTCTTGCCCTTCCGATTCTCTCCCCCATCCCACTGGGGAGGGGGAGGGGGAGCGAGCGGCTGCGTGGTGCTTAGTTGCCGACTGGGGCTAAACCACGACACCTATGTGAAGCCATTAACTGGGAAAGGTACAGATTCTTTGGTAAGTTCTTGTGGTATGCCGCCAGCACTCTCTCCTTTCAGCATAAGCTTTGGTGGCTGCTTCTTTTGAAGCTTCTGGAAGTCTTTATCCCTGGATATTTTTAGTCCTGGATTGATCCAACCTCTGGCCGATGCTATTGTTCATCCCACAGTAACAATAATAGCATTTGGCAGTGATGTGGGATGTTAAGGTTTTTTAGTGCTGCTAAACATACTTCAATTAATTTTCAAAACAGCCTTTTAAATATTATTAGCTACTTTTTTTTCAGAATAAGAAGATGAGATACAACACACTGAAGTCACATATCCAAAGCCAAATGTTTTTATTGTCAATTAAGTACTAAAACACTCTAGTTGCTGACTTGTCTGTTGGGCTTTGTTTAGGCCATGAGACCTGGTTTGCTAAACTTGCAAAAACCTTTCTGCAGAGATTCTTTTTGCTTAGGAGTTTCACTTGGAAATTTGCCGCAGAAGGTATTGAAATTGCAGAGAATTGAACACTTAAGTAGTTTTCAGGGTTGAAAACTTCTATGTCCAAATGTCAACGTAGTATATATGAACTAAGATATGCAAGTTTGTATCTTAGAGGTGAAGGCTGACTTCCAGTGAAAGCAAAGATTTCTGAGAGGTGAAGACTGGGTTCCAGTGAAAGCAAAGATTTCCCTCTCACTCCACATTGTGGTACTGCATTTAGTGCTACACGCAGGTACAACGTCCTGCGTCGCAGATCTCAAAACACATTAACTGGGCTGGCAACACATTTAACTGCTGTGTGTTTGCAGTACTCTGATAGATAGACCAGACCTTTGCAGGTATTGTGAAACCACCAGAACTACAACTCCAAATTCAGACCTCAGAAACTGCCATTGATGTTGGTTTTGTTTGAAGAATACATCTTACTTTCTTTTTCCTATCCTGCATTGATTTTTGTTTTCTTTTGGGTTTCTTGAAACCGTTCTTCTCTCTAAAACAGACTGAAAAGTTAAGGGATAAAGATGATTGCTATTGTTTCACGTTAAATTGCACAGCTCCAGAGTAGTGACACGTTTACATTTTATTGCTAGATAAAATGACGTCATGAAGTGTTTTGCATTCTGTAATGTGGCAGACATGCAACAGCCATAAAAGCCAGCTCCTTTAAGTAGACTCAGGGCCTAAGTGGGAAGGAGTCAGATCTCTCAGGAGGCCTCACTTATAAAAGGACATCAGAATAAAAGCCTGGATTTTCAGTGAATGTAAGATGCTGAGACGCCTTGAAAAACCTCAAAATATTATCTTTTTGGCAATTAAAATTCTGGTCTAGTTTGAAAGAAATTAAGTAGTAGCAATTATATTAGATACTGGCAACAAGCAGTCTGGGATCAATCTTGGCATCCATTGGGAGCAGCATATTCTCCATTCCCCACATAGCTGGATCTACAAGGAACACCACCAAAAGATAAAGATCTATGCCATTATTTGCAAGTCTGTAAAACAAATACTCAATAATTCCTAAAGTAAGCATATTGCAGTTTTGACCTTATTCCACCCTGCCATTCAATGACATCTCTTGATTGGTAATCTAATGTAAATAGGAGTAGAATCTCAAATGAGGGATTAAAATAAAATTACTCCCAAAGCAAACATAATCCAAGTCAATATTTTATAAAACCTTGACTTAGCTGATCATTTCATTTGCGTCCCTTTTCATAAAAGAAGATTTACATGGCTTATGATGGCACTAACCTTTTCCTTGGATGGGTAGCACATCTCATATATTTAAGTAATTATCTGATAGATCTCTTGAATTATCACCAGGGAAAAAAGCGTGAAAACATGTCAAAATTATTTAAAGGGACCGTTACATCCAGTTATCTGTTCCTATCTTGTTTTCATTTCTCTATTGAAATGATGTTACAGCCATATCAAAATCTTCGGACTACATGGTCATTACCTGAAAAAAAAAATTCTCTTGATTTTTCACATGGTAAAAGTAGAAGAAACTCACTCCCGCTCCAAATTAAGGATTTCTTTTACTGCATAAAAATTATTAAGATCACTTTGAAACTGCTTAGTCAGATTTTGGTCTATTCTTACTCAAAATCTTAGTTTGTCCTCTCTGTTTCTCATTACCTCTCTTAGTAATGAGGTTTGCTGTTCCCTCTTGAGATAGATTAACTCTTGCACAGAAGGCTATAGGAAAGGGCAGAGGTGCACAGAACTTAAGTGGCATTTAAATGGAACATTGGTCAAGTGCTGGCCCTCTGCACAGGGTTAATTTAACCCATTAAAAAGTGTATTATGTAGCTGGAAATGGAAAGAGTGTACAACAGAAATCTTCTGGCCATGTGACCATAACCTGTGGCTCTGCTTGTAAATGTAGTTATTTGTAAAGATTGTAGCATGTTCATGTGGGTTTTTTTCTTCCTTTCATCTTCTGCTACTGCTTCATGTTAAGAGTAATCTATGTCACACTAGAGAGAAGATGTGGTGGAAAACAATTAATGGAATTTAAAACATGGAGAAAAGTAATTAGGTGAATTGCTTCCACTTAGATTATCAAAAGGAACTTTGAAAATCCAGCTCTTCGGTTTCCTGTTCCTTGTTTCATGCATTTGTAATGCAGTTTCAGATGTGCTGTGAGGCCAAGGTTTTTTTGCACTTTCAGGAAAAAATGTTGGAAGCAAAAGCCTGTGTTCATATACCCATGTATAAACATTTTACAAACTGCCATTATTAAATATATAGGCTGAAAAAGAAAGACATTTAATAGAGACAAATTAAATTTTTCAGAAGAAATACACATCATAAGAGAAACTCAATTTTTTTAAAATATGAAAACTGTTTTATTACTTTGAAACAACAATGATTCATAGAAAGATCTATGTGGACATGAAAATATGTTTGTTTTTACTATTCTTTTCATAAATTGGAAGAGAAAAACATTTTCCATTTACAGTTGTAATAATAGTAATTTTATTTTATAATTTTATTTTGAAAGCCTAGCTCTAAAATCATGTATCTGGTGCCTAACCCTTTGGGTACATTTATATGAATTAAACACATTTCAATGTGCCGGGCAACTTGATACATGCACTTTTATCAATAAGGCAAAGAATCATGCATATGTAATATTGTATTTTTCATCATACTGGAGAGTCCATTTTTCCAGTAGCTGCTTAATGTTCTCCACCTAAACAGGCACAACTTTCCCCACACAGCTTATTCTGCAGTAACTGTCATGTTAGTGAATTTGGTTTTAGCCATCTGTTCTTACATACTGTCTTAAGCTGCAACTTTCTTCTGTTGCACCCCCTGTCAAACAGCACCTACCATAAAAACACGCTGCCGTAGTGTTACATTAACAAACTTGATTGGACACGTAACCTGAACACAACTTATTCAGAAACTCTGTCTTTTATTATCTTGAAGTTTCATGTTTTATGATTTGGTTCATCCTATACAGCTCAGCTCTTCTTAATACCTTTGCAGACCATATTTCTCTAGTGAAATTAAATCCAAATTTGGCTTTTTATATCTTGCAACAGCCTGAAGATTGTTTGACTTCATCTCTTAGGTTATGGTGTCCCTTAAACCAAGCCATGCTTTGCCCCTGACTTGTTCAGGGAAGCTCATAAGAAAA
Organism: Balaeniceps rex; assembly: GCA_013401315.1. Taxonomy (NCBI): domain Eukaryota; kingdom Metazoa; phylum Chordata; class Aves; order Pelecaniformes; family Balaenicipitidae; genus Balaeniceps; species Balaeniceps rex. Next base: position 15,207 of record VYZW01034128.1, on the reverse strand, counting down.
ACGGAGCTTACCAGCACTCGCACCCTGGGACCAGGGAGGATGCCAGACCAGCCACTGGCCTGAGCCCAGGCTTTTTTGCCTTTTTCTATGGCCTAAAGAATTTGCACTGACTGAAAGTATAGGGGCAAACCAGTGATTACACCGACTCCCAGAGATGTAACCTAAGAGAAACGCACACGGAGTAGTCACAACTCTGCCCAGCATTGAATCTGGGATATTTAAACCAGTCCCCAGAGTGGAGAGGATGAGCACAGGAAGGAGCACATTCACAGCAAAGGAAAACTGTTTCCAGCAGCAGAGCCCCTAGAAGGATTTACTGTACAGCCAAAGCATGTCTCCTCCCCAGCAGAGGAAATACATGATTGTTAGAGTAAGTAGTGAGGTAGGTTAATCAGCCTTAATTATTCCAACAGTGTACAGGACGTTTGCAGGGAAGGGAAAGGAAGGAAAGGGCAGGCAAGGCAGGGGAGGAACTTCCTCAGCTTTTGGAGACCACTGCTGTACACAGCTATGGTTCATGTCTATCAACAGAAAGATAGGCGCACTTGAAATGTCATTTTGATAGTTATAATTCTTATAAATACAAAATGTTTTTAAATCATTCAAGACTTCTCAGATCAGACAAGTATCCAGGTTCCTACCGTTCACATACATCTAGTTCAATACCTACAAGTGATTTTTAATAAACAGATCATTCTATTCTGCTTCCTGTCTGCACACTTCCTTTCTCAAATAATGTTTTTGTTTTCTCCCTGAACTTTTCAACATCATTTTTCTGCCTTCTGTCTCTGAACAAAATCAAGAAATTCATCAAGTTTTCATTTTCTCCACTGGTTTTCATTCATCTTGCATTTACAATTTTTTTTCAAGCACTTCTACTTTTGTTATACACCTGGAAAGACTTGCCTCTTATCTACATGTCATGATACTTGTTTGGGTGTGTCCTCTAATAGAGAAAAGGATATTAAAGATGGAGTAGTTCTCTGTAAAAATGCATCAGGAGCAACTGCATTTCACATGGCATCAGTACGCTTCCTCCAAAACCACAGCAAATGGGCTGTCACAATATGTTGGGAATGTTCAGTGGGAATGGTTCAAAGCTGCACCAGGGGAGATTTAGACTGGACATTAGGAAGCATTTCTTTACCAAGAGGGTGGTCAAACACTGGAACAGGCTTCCTAGAGAGGTGGTTGATGCCGCAGGCCTGTCAGCATTAAGAGGCATTTGGACAATACCCTTAACAACATGCTTTAACTTTTGGTCAGCCCTTAAGTGGTCAGGCAGTTGGACTAGATGATCATTATAGGTCACTTCCAACTGAAATATTCTATTCTATTCTATTTTATTCTATTCTATTCTGTTCTGTTCTGTTCTCTAGTTACAGATGTTAATACAGTTGAATAAATACAAGGAATCTGTGCTCCTACTCTTCTTCCATCACTTAGAGGCATCAAACCAGTGTGACTTTCTGACTCTTGCTATTTGGTTCTTGTGCTTTAGTGTTGTAGTAATAAAGATCATCTCATCAGTGAGGGTGCTTGATCAGAGTGATGCTGATAGTAATGAAAATGTTACCTACTGAGCTTTATCAGCCTGTATTGGGTCTGGCTGAGATGGAGTTAATTTCCCCGTAGCAGCCCTCATAGTGCTGTGCTTTGTATTGGTAGCTAGAAAGGTGTTGATAATACACCAGTGTTTTGGCTACTGCTGAGCAGTGCTTGCACAGCATTAAGGCCAGTAGGCTGGGGGTGGGCAAGATCTTGGGAGGGGACATAGCCAGGACAGCTGACCCAAACTGACCAAAGGGATATTCTGTACCATATGATGCCTGCTCAGCACAAAAAGCTAAGAGCACAGAGGAGGGCAGGGGGGCATTTGTTATTATGATGTTTGTCTTCCAGAGCAACTGCTACGCATACTGAAGCCCTACTTCCTGGGAAGTGGCTGGACATCACCTGCTGATGGGAAGTAGAGAATAAATCTTTTGTTTTCCTTTTTCTTCCACACATGGCCTTTGCTTTTGCTTTATTAAGCTGCCTTTATCTTGAGCCATGAGGTTTTTTCCATCTTATTTTCTTCCGCCCTGTCCTGCTGAGGAGAGGGGAGTAATAGAGCAGCTTGGTGGGCATCTGGCATCCAGCCATCGTCAACCCACCACACAGCCCCACGTAGCATAGACTTTGTGACAGTGATTCATGATTTGAAACTCAGGACCACCTGCTCTCTCAGAAACTTCCCTAGCCAAGGTGAAAGGTGAGGCTTAATAGCTGTATCATCTTTGCTTTCCTCCCACTAATAAGATTGTGGCAGACAGAGTCTTCCATATGTTCCAGTATCAATGAACTCATTGAGCAACTGTCCTTAGCCTTGTCATGTCTGTGCTGAACTAACGAAATGAAGTATAGTCCTGTTGCTCTCTCTAAAATGCTCTAATCTCAGCCTTTATCCTCTGGCACACGCTGCAATTCACTGTTTGACTGAAGCTGTTGCCACATTCTGCGGATTTTGTGCAAGTGGCTCCCATAAGAGGTAGAGGAGCCCTGTTTATGGTTCATAACATATGCTACTTCTATGGACACACTACAGTAACAACCATTAGTGATTTATTTATTTGAATTGGTTCCCTGACCTGCAGAGGTCATAGAGAATATGTTAAATAAATTGGAAACACATTTGCTCTTTTATTGCTCTATCTTTTTAGACAGAAAAAAACAACAACAACAAAAAAAAAAAAAAAAAAAAAAAACACAAAGCCCAAAACTTTCCTTTTTATTATAGGTAGTGGTGATTTTAACTTTTGTTTTCCATAAGTTGGATAATAAAAGGAGAATATAGTAGTTCCATATAACAAAGCAATAATGCTTCTTGCAGGACTTTAACATCCATTTGCATCCAAACATTAACATCCAAAGTGCATTGAAAATGAAGGAAATTAATATTTTTTCAGGGTGCACAGGTAGCAGCAAGACTTTGCCATTAATATTTCTAAGGGCAGTAAGAATGCAGTCTCACACAGGTAGTTGAAAACATCAGTGAAGCTTTACTGGTTTTCAGGTCTAAATTCAAACTGCAACTACTTTGCTCTACCAAAAAAAAAAAAAAGGCAAAAATGTTGGTAAAAGCATTAGCAATTCTGGAGAGCTTGAGAGGAGCAGGTGTTTCACATTCTTTGTTTTAGCATTTAGCAAGAACGGTTTTTTCTCAAAGCAGCGGCACACAGTAGCACTGGTTGTAGGAGTAGCCAGGGCTGGATCTCCAGTGGGGTCTGACTGTAGGCTGTAGGGTGAGAATATGCTTTGTAACACTGAGTCGCTGGCTCAGATCAAATTCCTTTTAGGGGAGGTGGACCTGTGGCCAAGCCTGGGAACTGCTTCATCAAACTGGTAAACTGGGGATGATTATGAAGAAGAAAAAATCACAGCACAGATCTGCCTCCAGATAGAGCCTGCCGTCTAATCTCTCCTACTTTTCCTTCTTTACCCAATATAAAACACACAATGGTAGGAGTAGGTGCTCCCACTGCTCCCCGGCAAAGCTACCACTGGTGGGCTCAGAGGTCACCCATCTCTGCAGCTGCCCTGCAGCCCCAACTAATAACCACTGCCCATTCTGCTTTTTCTATTCTTTCCTAATTTTAGGGGCCAGTGGTGTGGTACACTGGCACTAGAAATGCTAACACAATAAAATACTCTGTTCTAAAATACTATTCCAAGCACATGGCTGGAAATGCCCATTGCACAACAAGCTTGTCAGTGCATTGGTGCATCCTTAAAATGAATATATAAGAAAGCAAACCGGAGAGAAATGATCTGCAGGTGAGTAGTGAATGATGTGTTAAATGGGTTCCTAGAGGCTATTAGAAAGGAAGTATAGGTGGTGCATAGATGATTTGTTCTGTGGCCAGGACAGTTGCAAAGAAATGCTGAGATCAAGCCAAACAGCCAACCTGAAATCTAACCTCTTGTACCTTTTGTTTTAGGTAGCATGATAAAGCCAGAGTGGAATATGTGCTGTGGGAAAAGGCAGAATGTTAAAGAGCCTAAGGATTAGTTTCTAAAAATCTTAATTAAGAATAGAAATAGTGATGCAGAAAAAAATCTTGGCTTACACTTTGTTAGTACAAAGCTGTTTTTTTAAATAATACTTGGTTTGTTCTAAGTTCAAGTTTCCTGATGAAGGAAGTTGCTATCTCTTCCTCCACGAGGCTGCTCTTCACTTTAATTGCTTGGTCTGTCAAGGAGTCATTTTGTAATACAGACATCTTGAATCTTTCTCTTCTTTATTGCCTTCCCTGTTTTAATCTGCATGCAATTCTTTCAGGTTCGTTTTTCCAAAATCTTTTCTTTACTTATAAAGTCATGCTATACTAAAGGAAGTGGAATACTCCATTGATTAATGACATGTGAAAAAAGGCCCAGGTGTCTACCGACTTCAAAAAACACTGGAAATAAATGAAGGAAAACCACTGCCTCTAAATCATTAGTCATCACCAAACCTGGAGATTAAGTATGCTATGCTTCTTATGAGAAGGTCTGTGAAATCAGCAGACATTGAATCAAGACATACTCCTTAGAGGACACATGAACGATCCTATGTGTAATTATTGTGAGGGGGGGGGGGATTTTTAAAAGACATCTTTTTTTAAGAGATACGATTTAAGTAAACAGACCTTGCATGTGACCAGTATGGGAGATCCTAGATTTTTGAGATTTTAGACTAGCTCTGCGAAAGCAAAACTACATAATTTGGAAGTCCTCATTTCTGATAGGAAAGTAAAATTTTCAAACCATTCTTTCAAGAAAAATTGGCACATAAAAATATAATGAGAGTCCTCTCAATGTTTCCAAGCCAAAATCAAGATGTACTGAAAAATCTCATGGCTTTTCCTGCCAGATTTTCAACATACTTTTTGGGTTTTTTCCTCAAAACTGGTCTGAATTACTAATTGCTTATCCCTTCACCTTTTAGAGGATTGCATCTGTTATCAAGATTATGACTGTGAGGTAAGCTAGCTTTGGCGTTTGCATTAGTACAAACCACTCTTCTAGGGGGTTAAGAAATGAAAGAAACACTAAGAAGTGGAAATGACCTATTTTCTTGCTATTGTTTCAGAACTCAGCCAGCTGGCATGGCCCCAGGTCAGCCACACCACAGACAGCCTTTTCATTCACTGTCACTGGCTGTGGTATTTCAGGAGATAGATAGATATATTTCAACTCCTTTGTGCTGCTTTGAAGCTTCTCTAATGCCCTAAGACTGACTAGAACCAGACTGCAGTAAGCACTGGCATCTAAAAGAGGCAATAGCTGATAGCCTAATGGTCTCCACGCAGCCCACAGACAGTTTCTCCTATTTGGCAACTGATTTGTTTTCTGTCAGATGTATCGATAGTGAGGCTATTTGTCAGACTTGAAGTTCTCCGTAGACCAGTCTGTCCTCCAGAGGCAGAGGACAAATAATCCCTCCTGTGGGCTCTGCCTGGTCCCAGACAACTGCAGGGAGTAGAAAATGGCCTTTTCTCTTACTGAACTGAGATTGAGCCCCTCTTTTCCCACAGCAGCCAGCATATTGTATTTAGTCTCCTGTAGCACCTACCTCAAGTCCTTGAGTCGTCATGGAGAAGGCTGCTGTGTAGAGGAGGAAGCAGTATATGATATCAGAGGATATCTTTGTGGACCTCAAGGATATGATAGTGCTCAGGGCAGCTTCTTGTTGCCTTAGGCCTCCCTGGTGCTCTGCTTCCTGGTACAACCAATGATACTGCAGAGCTACGACTCTTCCTGTACTCCCTGCTACATCTAACTGGTTTGTGCATGGAAGTCAGTGGTACAAAACAAATCCCTGCCAGGGAAGTGTAAAGGAAAATGAGTATACAGGATTCAGAATGGCAACAGAATGAGAGGAGATACAAATGTGAACATCCATCACATATGACTGTCGTTTGTATTCAGAGGGTTGTTAATTGATTTGTTGAATACCTGAAGAAAAGCCCTGTCTCTACACGATATAAATTGTACAGCTGAACAAAACATACCCAGTGGTCTAAATCTATAAGGAATTTAATGAGCAATGATCTGAGAGAAGAAAAAAAGATTATGAATGAGATTTTAAATGTATAGTTCTATAAACATCATTTCTTTTCTTTGGTGAATGTTAACACCAAAATGAATATTGAAAATTCAGGAAGTAATTGGTAAATCTTGTTGTATTTAAGTGGTGCTATTTATTCAGATTCATGAGTGAATATGTACAAAGCTGCAGGTAAACAAGATTATATTACATAGCAGCATATCCTAATAGTCAGCAGAACCCCACACGCAAGGAGAGTAAGCCGTCCTCCTCTACACAAATCTCACTCTACATATCTGGCAATGTATGTATGTGATCCCCAGGCACCAGTCAGCTAGCGGTAACAGCACAGCCCCAGTGTGTGCCAGGACCCGGGCATTTGTTGCAGGCATGTGTCCCTCTCTTGCAGTGCTGCCGAAGGGATGTGGAAGACACAGTCCTGCTAGTCTGTTCAGCTGCTGGAGGTGTAGACTGAGAGACAGGCCCACCGGTCTTGGTGCTTTAGCCCAGATGCTCAGACATCATCTGGGATGCAGGGCAGCCTGGTTCACACGCCTGTGTCAGTTCCTAGCTGGCGATTTGTGCAAAGCTGAATAGACCTGACCCAGGAGAAAAGTGGGACCCCATAAAAAATAGCTGGTCCCCAAGCAACTGAGGAACTCAGCACCAATACGGGAGAATTGTGTTAATTGTCCCTGCATCTCAGTCTTGTCTCTTGGCCAAAAACCTCTTCAGAGATTTTCTCTCAGAAAATCTACCTGATGAATCTATCATCAAAACTAACACTCTGCCATTCATGTTTCCAGGTGCTGGCTATTTAAGATTTCCCAAACAAATGCACTGAAACAGAAAATCCCTCCACAATCTCATGCTTATTTGCAAATTTCTATCTACTCTTCCCTTACCATCTCTGTCCTTCCACACACAGAAGAGCCAGAACACAGACCATGTACAGCTGGGGAGTTGGACTTGGACCACATTCAGGAGCCTAAATGTGTGGAGGAGTATCCCAGACCATTGCCTTGAGTGACATCTATGATTTTACTGAAGCCAAACTCCTGTATTGAAAATATGCTGATACATACATGCACAGTTCTGCTGCCGAAACCAGGTCTTACACCTTTCCTCAAGGAAATACTGAAATAGTTTCACCTGTGTTAGATCAACATCAGGCATAATAAAGGAAGTCTAACTGAAAAGGTAGCGTAGTTCATCATGCAGAGGAGTGCGCATCACTTTGCTGTAGCTATAAATGCTCTTCAGCAATCTTTTCTGAAAAGAACAGCAACAGGACTGTTCCCTAAGCACAAGATATGGTGCCAAAAGCCAAAATCTATCGTCCTAGGGACAGCCTTGCTTCACAGCACAGCACAGCCCTGGCACAGGTACATCCCTGGACATCTCACAGACAGTGGAAGACGAGTATAAACCTCCCGGCGCCCCGCTGCAACCCCTTTTCACCCACGTCCTCCTCTGCCGGGGGGGAGAGGGGTGTCCCGGAACCCTCGCCCGCAGGGTGCCGCACCGGCGGCCCCGCTGCCGCCGCCGCCGCCGGTGCAGGCAGCAGTTGCCTGGTAACTCCCGGCTCCAGCCGCATCCTGAGCTGCTCTATGCGGCTGCTCGCTGCCTCTTCCACCCACCCACTCATTGCATTTTAACCAGAAAACAATTTTTGCCTCATCTACAGCAGAGCCCGTTCAAGATTCTCAGTAAACAAAAACTCAGACAAACTTAATCAGCTGCGGGAAACAGTCAGACTAAGACACACTCCTTCCTCTCCCATTCCTCCGCTTTGGAGACACTGTCATTTAAAGCGGGGCTCAGCGCTGGTACAGGGACTTAGTGCGCTGTGCTCGCATTTCCTCTTGAAACCAGAAGCACGCAGCCCTGACCCTGGCCAGCTAACTAATTGGAGCCGCAGCACAAGCAAGGAGCTGGGCTGAAATAACAGGCAGGGTGGATAAGCATGCGGTTGGAATTTAGAGTTACTATTCGCTGGAAGAAATTAAATCTGGTTTGAGTGAGTGGGTGGCTGGACCGTGGTGGGAAGGAGGGAGGTTTGCATGTGAGAGCAGTCTGGTGAATCAGCCATGCTGAGAAATTAGTAGATTTTTAAAAAGTACTCCACCACAGAAAGGACTAAACACTTTCCACTAATGAAATAGGGAGGAAACCTATGCTAAGGATCTGACACAGAGAAAAAGAATGCTTAACAGCTAGGAGGAAGGCTGTGAAACTGTGATATAATAGCTCCACTGAATGTTATGTAAAGATGTACTATTTATTTATGCATGTACTGAGGCTGACTGATTTAATGCAAACTTCAGTCCCATGCAATAACTAGCAGATAATGACATATCCTGAGGTACAAGCATTGGAAACCTTTTTCGAATCACTCATGAACTATCTGCATGCATGTCTCTCTGATACATTCCCTGAGTTTGTCGTATTGCAGAGTTAGTCTTTTTCACCTTTTAATCCTTTTTCCTCATTCCTCTTTCCTAAAAACAGAGATCAGATTACCTTCTATGAATTTAGACTTTAAGAGTATTTAAAAAGCTTTGGAATGAGCTGCTTTCTTGTCACTTTTTAAAAAGTAACTTTCTTGGCAGGTGGGTGTTCATAACATCTGCACACACCCACACACACAAAAAAAACACCCCTTTTCTTATACAAGTACCTTTGGGATCAAATACTAGTAATTCTTTGGCTATAAGATATACTGGAAAAGGGGAGGGGACACCTAAGCTTTTCAAAAGAAATTAATTGGGATCCTAGTCAAGTGCTTGACTACAGTGGATAGTCGAAGGGGGAATATCACTGCAGAGAAGCAGTGATGTTCTTACCTTTCATAATGGCTGTCCTACAACATTAGGTTCCTGCACCCAGCATCATTACTAGTACCATATACATTGCAGTCTCTCATCTGCAGAAGGAGCCTGTATTAGTGAGATGGATGAATAATGTAATAGTTGAGTCTTTATTGTCTGGGGAGACTAGCTTCTTAGTGCTCTGCATAAACTTTCATCAGATACTTTTATTGGGTAGAAGGTTATGTTCTGCTGAGGCTCAAAACCAGAAGTATTGGGCAAACCCTATCAGATTAAGCTACTGCTGCATTCTGCCAAAGTCTGGCACTGTTTACAGCCTTAATGAACGGTGGGTTCCTGGAAGCTCCTTTCATTGATTCACTGTGACATTGGGACAGACCTTTAATCTTATTTTCCTCACTTTGTAAAATGAGGATAATTATGTTTGTCTTCACCATGGGGCACTGATTAAAGTTCGTTCTAAAGAGGTTTGGCATTGTTGGATAAATGATAGAATAAGTTCTCATGCATTGGACTTATTTGGTGTTTTTTCCTCTTAGTTAGCAAACAGCAAATGACCATGTAACGTGAGAGATCCTGATTCAGCAAGCTCCTTCAGCATTGTAAGGTCTTTAAGACCACAAGAGGTCTAATAGACATGAATGGACCTCCCAATAGGCACACACACAACCGGGCTGTGACAAGTCAAAATGATGTAGTTTCCAATTAGAGCCCAGAAACAATGATCATCAGATTCTATATAATGACTTTACATGTGACCTTTGAGGACAGTTTGCTGCTGCACGATTGCTGAGGGAATGTTACTCAAGGAAACTGTAAAATGAATGACAGTACACAGAATAGAAATTGTAGTTAGTTCAGTGTACATTTCTCTTATGTGAATACCTAAGTTCAGCAGCATCCATTAGTTTTACAGGGCTTCAGTTAGTCCTTCAGCTGGTCCAGTTTAATATAATCCACATGATTACATTGCTGCTGAGGCTTCTTTGTTGATGTAAAATCCTGTGGCTTTTAAAGAGTGACCTGAGAAGGAGAGCCCTGATTTATTTGCAGGATATAGATAGCCGTACCCTGCTTAAGCACTTTGATACTTTGACATTGCTTTTAAAGCAGGTTCTGTGAAGAACTGAAAGGGAGCAGAGGACAGGGGACATAATGGAGTATTACATATCACTGACTGTGAAATACAGACTAGATTGTGAATTAATGGAGGATTTGGGTGGTTTCTGTGAACTACTTCAAAGTAGTTTCGTTATGGTAACGAAAGTATTTCCATTGTGAAATACTGGTAACTACATCATGTATATCCCACTGAAAAGAAAATATATTGTGGCCCCAACACATTTTTAAGATTTTCCTTGCCGCAGGGGTTTTTGTGCCTTGCTTTATGGAAGGGAGGAGGTTGCTGTGCTGCAGGTTGTCTTCAGTGGGTGTTCCGTTCACGTTGCATGCTGAAGAAGCCACTCGAGACTTTTACAGTGGCCTTTATAGGATCTCTACTGTTCTTTGGAGCTTTTCTAAATCACATTGAACCCTGAATATTTTGAAATTTACCTTTACCTGTTCACTGCAGTAGTTTAACTTCTCAAGATACTTTTGCTGTGTTGCCTATGTGAGATCAACCAATTAAGGAAATTTCTGAGGAGCAGTTTCTTATATTAATATATTCATACATGAAGAACATCTCCATTTTGTTTTTCTCCTTTCTTTATAAATGCCTTGCAACCTCAGACTCAAAAATGTCTGAGGTAGAGGTGAGATCTTCTTTTACATATCTGCAGTACAGATCCTGATCAGGGCCTCTGATCAGGTGAGTGTAATTATTCTGTGATATAACATTTTCTTCAGAGGTGATATTGGCTGCTAGGTCAGTGTGGGATCTGAAGCCAGCAGCAGACCTCATTCTCTTGTGGAATCTGCAGAAGCATGCAGACTCTTTTATGTAGTAAATATATGCACAGCTGAGGCAGTTATTGTCCAAGACTTGACGGATCAGATCTAACTCCCATGCACTGAAAGGTTTGCTGTGCTGTACATGCAGGGGTAAAGAGACTATGTGTATTACAGGCTTTAAAAGGTGTAAATGTGACCATAAGAAAGCTAAAAATGTCTTGACACAGAAATCACCACAATAGCAAACAGGGGGGTATCTGAACTAGTGGGAGCTACTTAAGACTACTTGGCTTTGAATGAATATTTTTCTGTATAATAGAAGACTAAGCCTAAATCACTTCTTTGTCCCTGAGAAATCACTCAGCAGGATTTCATGTCTTATCAGAATATATGGCCTAAATGGATAATAGCAATTAATAATGCTTATGTTTGAAATCATGTAATGATTTCTATGTTCTTCCCTATATTATTCTTCTTTTAAGAGCCTATGTGGTTGGTAGCATTCTGAGACACACTTCCTGTACTTCTTTCTCTACAGCAAAGCATTCTTTTAAACAAAATGTCTTTTATACAATTGCATTAGTTCAGAAATGAAACTGCAATATATTAAACTCAGATTTTAAATTTCCCAGGGAATACAGAGATTCAGGCCTTTTATTGTCATTAGTCAGAGACAATTTGTACAATTGTTCTGCTGAGCAGAGACCCTGAGCTAGATGGGCACCTATATTTCAGTAACAGCATTAGCATATGAAATATATCCCAGAGAACTCTTTCACTCTCTCTCCTGCCTTGCACACTATTAGTTTGTTTCTGTTGGAGAGGTGCACAGGAAATCTATAAACCTCATTATTCAGTCCTTGAAAGAAACATTACATTTTGGCACTTTTGTTACTCCAAGGATCTCACAGCCTTCTTCAGGGAATTGCATTGTAAAAGGTCTCTAGACAGAATGCCAGGCTTGTGGTTTGCAACAGGAATAGCAGGAATTCTGTCCTTCTCTTCCCAAATCTGGAAACCAGAATGATGACTAGCATAATTTAAAACAGGTTAAGGAAGGCAGTCAGTCATTTTACCAAGGAAGACCTTGCACTCTACCCTGATACCTCCATCACAATTCTTAGGCAAAAGGCTTTTCCTATTACAGTGTCTGGGGCAGGAAAAAATGGGTACTACACAAGTACTTCTTTGTGTCACAGAAAACCTTCTTTTGTTTATCCCTCCTAGTAGTTCTGAGGTTTAGCAATTATGCTATTCTTTAAACAGATGTACTATTTGCTCTGCCATTTCTATTGATAGGAGAGACAGTGCTCCATTTTCACTTGGTCTATCTTCCCTATGAAGCTGCTGGTGCTGGTGTTACACATGCCCACTATTTGTGGCAAGACAAGCTGTCTTCTCATTTTCACGCTATATATTTGTACATAATTGTGACCCCTATCTGTCCCAGAAAGGATTCCAAAAGTTTGATAAATATTATAGTAGAATGTATTAATTTAGTCTTGCAGTTCTTTCCAGGAAATGTTTAAGTTCAAATTCTTATACTAAAATGAAAGACAGGTAAGGGGAGGAAAAAAGTATTGTTTTACCTGAGCTGTGCAGGTTCAAAGGAATAAACTGTTGGTCTAAAGTGCCATTGACTGTCCACTAATCTCACTGAATCTGCCACAGACAGTTCATGTTTTGCATTTGAATCTGGGTTTTCTGATTTTAAAAGTTCTTAATTTCTGAAGATAAGCAAGTTTTGTCACTATGCAATTTTTCAGGAAGATGCTATGTTAAGAACCTCCCATCTAAAGAAAAAGAGTCCAGCTGTGATCTTCTGATTGAAGCAGTCTGATCTGTGAGTTAACTGTGTCAGTTATTTCAAGTAGATCCCTCAACTCAGCTGTGAACAAAATAGAAGAATTTCAGGACAGGAGAAATTTCATGTAACACAGATATTGTATTGTTTTCTGGGAGGCATTGCACTCCCTTGTGGGAATTTCAGCTACCTGACTCCTGAGTATTGGCAATCTGCTGCCACCCAATTACAACTTCACAGCTAAGTGAACATTTTTAATTCCACAGCACTTCTCCCCTGGGCTCAAGAAAATGTGGATTTAATTCTCTGCCTTCTCCGTGATGAATCTGCTCAGAATTTTTTGCCGTACCTGAGTAGAGCAAAAGAGACATTACACATTAGGTGACTGGGAGTGGATTTTACAGAGCAAAAATGAGCAGTCACATACAAGTGACAGAAGGGGAACAGAGAGAATAAGAGTCCTTTGCCTGGCCTGGAATCAGCAACTATTCCCACAGGTTTTATGATAGAGTCTATTGTAGTTCACTATACCATGAAAAATGAACAGTGAGCATAAGGACCATTGAGCACTGAACTTTCCCAATAGGTTACAATTATAGAAATACCTACACTAAATAACTGCAAATGGATTCAAGTGGAAAATACATAGCATTTGCACAATCCCTCACAATGTGAATTGTTGACCCAGTGGTGAAAAGGCTCTATGGCTTACAGGTGGGGCCATAATTTCAAGGAAGATATAGGAACCTGGGAAAAAAAAAAATAGGGCTAAGCATTGTCTATCTGAACTAAATAAAGGTTTGGTGAGCTGGTGGCCTGCCTCTAAAAATGAATAGTGCCAAGTGACTTTGGGGAAGACAGACAACTTTCATACAGCATAATTGTGTAGCACAGCAGCAGACAGGAGATGCAATTAGAAAAAGCCAGGGCTCTTCTGATCTGGTCTTGGTTAATAGCCCTGTTTCAAGCTGGAGATCAGACCAGATGACCTCCAAAGATCTCATTCAACCAGATATTCAATGACCCTATTAATTATGCACAAAGACTGGCTGAGCATATCACTGTTCCTAAGCAGGTCAACTAACTTCTTGATAAAGTGTGTGAAGTACAACAGTGTATTTGCTGTGTTTCTCCTTTCTCCATTATGCACTTTAGAAGGAAAAGAGAAGCTTTTGTGGCAGTCACAGTGGCTTAAAGGAAACACACCTCCTGGATTCTGCCATAACCCTCCTTTAAAAGCCTGCCCCACGGAGAAGCATGTTGTCTTCTATAGACTGCTGTGTCTAGCTCTCTTAAAACTCTTTTCTGGTCAGCTTATATGACAATCAGGGAAATGGAAAAGACAAGAAGACGACTAAAGGAGTTAATAAGAAAGAAGAAATCGTAGGCTTAACAGGCATAATAGAGAAGTCAGTGACTGAATCATTACAAAGACAGCTACAAATTACCTTTCAAAGCAGGAATGGAAAGAAGATTGTGTTGCAGTGTTGTGTGTTATATTGGAGTCTATCCTTCAACAGGCTGCTTTGTACCTATGTTTCCATTGCCGTCTATCTGCTTAGGTACTATACATCTGTATGCAGTGAGGTCATCTGAGGTTTAAGGATGCCCAGGTTTTTTTGCATAATGTCCAGTTACTCTTTCCTAAAATTTTTTACAAACAGCTTAGGTCTGCTAAATAATAATGGCTAGACAAACTTAATGGCTGCTATTCTCTTAATTCTCTATAGAGCAGACAACTGCCTTGGGGAAGGCTGTAATAATGTGTCTCAACTTATTTATGCCAATTTGGCTTTTAGCCTAAAACTTCTTTGGGTAACAATTTAGAGTCAGATTTTCAAAAAGTAAGCCAACAGGTTTGTAAGCATGGATACTTATGCTTACCTTCAATTTTGAAAATTTATTGAACAGAACAGTTTTATGGGAAGATCTTCAGATCAAAAATGATTGATAGGTACCCAGCTCCCAGCAAAAGACTTGATTAGAGCTGCTTGATATTAGCTTCTGTTTAAGCCTTTGAAAATCTTTTCCTTAACAGCCTAATTCCAACTGCCAGTTATTTACACTTGTGCCTGTTCCCCTCTGAGTGCTAGAGCAAATGTTCTATGCTGTGATTTTGAGATTGAATAAATCAGAAATGATAATCAATTTGCAGGCAGAGCAGTATGATTTGTGCAGAATGAACTCACATGCCTGAAGAGAGATTTACAGTAGCTCCATCACAATTTTCTTTCAGCAAGAAAGCAAGTAAAGAGCTTGCAAAGAGAATGGCAAAAAGGCTATGTACAGATGTGCCTGTTCATCTGCACTCCTGGTTCTGTAGCTTGTGCTCCACATTGCCAAACAGACTTGGGAACGGCAGGTAGCTCTGCACTGGACTGCCCTGCATATGACAAACTTTCTACTATTAGGGCCTTATTTCCAGCATCCTGCCAAGTAGAAAAAGTAATCCATGCCCAGTTTATCATCCTCTGGAGACATTATAAGTTAGTGGCTAAACATCTTCACCATATCTAACACTACACTCTACCACGCTAACCACGCTCTGACCTCCCAGAAACCGGAATGGAGAAGGCCACCAGAAAAAGCTCAAGATCAAAGGGATCCAG
>VYZW01034121.1:10620-21178 GCA_013401315.1 Balaeniceps rex | reverse complement strand
CAATTTGAAAGGTCCTCTGAAAAGCAGGTAAGAAATTGCAGTACAGAACAGAGAGATTTGACTGATAAGAGTGCATACTGATGCACCATGAAGGATGATCTAACTACTTTCCAGTGTAACTTTGCCTCTTATGCATAATCTAATGTATATCCCTTATGAATGGAAATATTTTAATGGACACTTACGTTGCTGAATATTCAAAGAGACCATAATAAGGGTTAAACATCTCCTTGGACAAGAGAAAAAACCATTCTCTGGCCACACCTCCATAGTCAAGTCCTTTTTCTGACTCAAATTCAATCCAGAGCCTGGCTTTTAGTACATCAGGTCTCTTCACAGACATGATTCTTCTGTAGGATTCCTCAAAAATATTATTTCTGTGTAGCTTCATCTCAAATCTGTTCGGTATATCAGCCTATGTGAAAGGAGATTATATTATACTTGTTAGTCTCAATAAATAAGTCTTCAGGCAAATTACTGACCAGTGGTAACAACTAAATGACAGATTAGACATCTGATGTATAAAGTTTCCCCTTATTTTTGTTTTCCAGTGCTCTCTAGATCTACAGGTTGGTAAACTAGGTAAGTTCCAGTATAGTGGTTCAGACATTGCTATGATATTTGACAAAACAATGAAAACAACAAGAAAAGCAACAATCAAACCAAAAAAAAGTGAGAAAATGATTGCTATTACTATGCTCTATTTTAAGGGTATTTTAGCTTAAAATGGTAACAAATGCACAAGATGTATGCAACCACTTTACGCACGTATCTTTAAAGGCCACAACAGTTTCACAAGAACACCTACAGTACCATGCACACAACAGAACTGAATTGCAAAGATGTAAACAAAAGAGAATCGGGTTGCCAAAATGTTTTAGCAGTTCTGTCTAAATAGGAAGCCGCNATCACTCTTCAAATTACAGTTGGTGTTGCCAAGGCTGTTTACTGTTAATTATGAGTCAATATCACATGCAAGCTAATACTGAGTGCTCTCTTAGGTTAAATATGTTACTGAAAATACTTCTGTTCACAAAACAAGAACACGAAAAGGTTGTGCCCAATCCTGCACAACTGTGGGCTCTGCTCTGCCAACTTGTTCCAGCTCTGCCCTTCAAAGTCCACTGTTGAAGATGGAGAAATATCAATCCTCAAGTCTATTTTCAACCTAAAGGCTTGTAAACTAACATACCAATTAGTCTCAGTTGCAACGGGAAATAGTGAATCATTGCTACTTCCTTGCTGACTCATCACTTTGATTTTGCATTCATATAGAAAAATGTGAGTCTTACAGTTTGTAAATGTTTTTGTTGAGAAATCAATCAAATTCAAACTTTTCTTCATTTTTTTGGTTCCTACTTAACCCTTTTAGGAGTAGCACAATCAAGAAAAATTGGCAAGTGTGTTACAGCAAGATACACCACCATTCTGTATCTATGCTTGGGATAGTCTGTTGTTTCTCCCAGACAGCATAATTGATTCCAACACAAAGCAGCATGTTTCTACTCACTGGTTTCTTTAACTTCTTCCGGAAATAGTCGTATTTCTGTTTGAACTCCCTGGAATATGGAACTGCCTATCAGAGAGAGAATCATAAATACAGATTATTCCAGCTATTTAGCAGTTTAATATTCCAACATTATTTAAACAAAAAAGAAATTTAAAGACATTCTAACTACATATGTATGCCACAGGTCATCTAATAAAACCCACCATGCATGAAGTACAGCAGCCGAAATTTTCACATTTCTCAGTGTGTAATTTGAGTCAAAAGGTATGAAAACTTTCAACCCAGTTCTTCTGTTTATCAACTACTTACCCTCATTTTCCTTCTTTTAGGAATAGAAAAGAGCAAAAACAATTTTTAACACAGACAAAAAAAAAAGGAATGTATTGCTGCCATCCATGTGTCTCATTAGGAAATAATGAGCATGCCATACGATACTGAATTTTAAAAATGACTAGTGTTACCACAGAATATGGATTTGCACAGCTGAAAGTGCTAAGCATGTTATGTGCTCCTCAAAGGACACAAAATTCAAAGAATTTTGAAAATGAACCTAAGAACAAGTTAAGAGGCTCCAGTAAAGCTATGACATTAACAACAAACACTGTTTGCCCTCCAAAAAGTGCAGGACACAATATATACTTACACAGCAGAGTTAACTAGGCAGGGGAATGTCCATGGCTAGAAATCATCTTTCCAGCCCAATGTGAATGAATCTAATTCTTAATAGTTATCAAACTATCATCCAACTATATCAAAACTATTTTTTAAATTACTTGTAATGAAAATATACACCTTCATAATGTCTTCAATCCAGAATCTGAAAGCATTTCATAAACAAGTTAACATTCTTTTCAACCAAGAACAAGTCACTCTGTAATATTTATCTGAATACTCGCTCAATGCAGCTGCTTTTGAGTTAGACCACATTTTTAAGTAACAGCAGCATAGCAGAACAATTTTAGAAGTTTAAAAAAAAAGGCACAGTGAGGGTTGGTAGAATTACATTAATCAGCAGAGCTGGAAATTGGTTTCTGGCATATGTAAACACCTCTTAACAAATGCCACGGGTCTCTGAAATATATACATGGATTTTCAGATACCTGAAAGGCCTCTTCCAGGCATGCACAAATCAAGGTTCAACAAAGGTTCTCACCAGCTCTATCATTCAGAGTTTTGAAAGACGTTTCTATTTTAATGCTGTGCCTCTCTTTCCTGCTAATATACTGTATGGGTAAGCAAGGATTTGAGGCTAAGCTAGAAGGCTGCCGTGTTTGATGTTAATCCACACCCCACTCGCTGACCATCGCAGTAGTCATTAAGATGACAGCGTTCTTTTCTGCTACCTACTTGTCTTCATCAGACTCCTTTGCGCTAGCACCAGATAGGAAATGCATACAAACGTCCAAAAAGGCCGAGCCTTTTAAGGTACCAAGTAGTACCGGACACAAAAGCACTGAAGTGCATCAGCCATCAAGCAGGAGCACAGATAAGAGCCATCCCTACTCCTGATTGCCCGTCCTATGACTGCAACCTACATTAGTCAGCCTTCAGATGAAACGGCCATAAAACAAAGTTGTTAATTAAACTAATGAACAGGAATAGGCTGGAAAAGTGATACTACAGCAGGTACAGGTCTGGCTCTAATAAATAACTGCTGTGTATTTAAGTAAGATTCCTTAATTCTCTGTGGTTTTTTTGACAATTTTTTGAGAATTAAGAATCCTTAATTCTCTGGTTTTTGACACCATTATACAAAATGAATTTAACCAGGGTTTGGAAAGAGCCTTGAAAAAAAAGAAAAAAAAAAAGCTTCCTGGCCTTGATCATAATATTTTCCAACTACATCCTTACTTTCCTTTGCTCTACTGTTCCTTCAAGATGAAAGAGTAGACCTGGTAAAACAGCTAGCTAAACAAATTAAGTGTGATTTCTTGGGAGCAAAAGAATGATTTTGAATTCCACAGGACTGTAAAAGTTACATTTTTCTGTTCCCTGAACCACAAATTGCAAAGCCCTGGTTCAAGTTCTGTTTCTGGGTGAGGACTGGGACTTTGGGGGAGGGAAGGCATGGGCTAGTCTTGAAGTAGATTCATGACTGGATGTAGGTGAGAGTGGGAGGTGGAAACATTTCTATATGAGTTTTCTCTTGTGGATGATGAGACATGAAAAATTAAAAAAAAAAAATTCAAACAAAATCATTTTACTCTGATGATAATATGACTTTACTACAGTCTTTAAATAATATTTCAACATGTTTCCATTGTTTAAATGCAATGTGAAATACAATTTAAGTAGTTCTTTGTTTTTGTCATGGCACCAAAAATACTATTAAAAGCATTAAGATGAATCCTTAATGCTTATACGGCTGTAAAGTGGATTTGATCTTGCTTTCTCTTTAAAAAAAAAACCACAAACAAAAACAAACCAAACAAAACCCAAACCCACACAAATAACTGTTATTTACTTAATGGGACCATGATTGACCCCTATTATCTTGAAACAAAATTTCCCAGGTAGTCTTTCTCATTTATGCTTACCATTTCTGGGAAAATAAACGTTAAAGAATTTGTATAGCATACTGTATATTAGTATCTCAAGCATTAAGTGCAGGATAAATGGGTAAATCACTCCAAACGCAATTATGTTCAAACAAGTGATTATTATTAATCTTATTAATAAACAAGAGCAATTACGATTACACCATGCAGTAGTTAAGCTGCTGTGTCCTGAGACCCTTAAAAATCCTGAGGATTGACCCAAAATAAAAAGGTATTCTTGGCACCTGGAAACATCTTACGGTTGGCAGTCTGATCACTCAAAATAACATAAAACAGCATAAACCAGTATAAGAAGGTCAAAGAATCACTCGATATATTTGATGTCTTGAAAATTGGATATTAAAGTAAAAGCATATGTTTATTTTTTCTAAGGCTGATATTCTGAAATCTCTTAGTTTATCTGCAGTAAGTTTTATGTCTCTTAAAACTGACAGACCCAATTTTTGTCTTTTTTACACTCTGAATCCAGATGGTCACAACTCTCCCATATCGAGTGGAAACAGCTTTTTATTATCCAGAAATCCAAAAATTAATAGCGCAGTGTCTCAGCTCAGTAAAATTCTATTGTCAGTAACGACCCAGATAATGGGTAAATAGGAACATTTCTCCTATACACATCCCTAAAACCTTACAATCTAGGATTCAACACAAAGAATGTGGTCTGAAATTCCCAAAATCTTCTGACTTATGATTCAGAGTGGACACGTGCCCTTCACATAGCTTGATATAGAAACATACTATTTTAACACAGTGGAGGAATAAAAGATAAGATGCAAAGATTTAATACCTATTAAGTTTGTTCCATACTAAGTAATTTATAGTATCAGGAAGTGTGGAGAAAGAAAAAAATCTGAAGAGTATTTCACACTTACATTATTTCAGATGTAATTTATTTAAAATCACGTTTTTTCCCCAATTCATCTGCTTGGATGTCAAAAATAAGCTTAAGATATCACTCTACTACTTTTGTCATCACAATAAGCAGCAAATACAAAAGCAAAAACCATGTTAAAATCTTTTTTTAAATTATTTTTTCAGCCAGGGATCTCATCAGTAATGGATCTCTTTCAGAAACCACATTCATCATCATCACTTAGTGCAGAAAGCTTCAGGTTGCAGGAAGAGGAGAATGGAACAAATGAAAATGATTTCAGAGCATGAAACGCCAGTCAGACTATTTAGCAATGCAGCTTCCGAATGGATGGATATTTCACTCAGAAATAACACAACAATATAAAAAATTAAAACCAGCCAAACAAAAGTCTCTATCCTTCTGAAGAGTCTCCTCGTCCTCCCCACTGCAACAGAGGTATTCTGCGATTTACTGTCATATCTACTGATGAAGAACGCTTCCTAGACACTCCAAGGCAGAAGCCAACTTCACATGCCAATGGCTACAAGACAGTAATCATACTGTGCCACTGGAAAAATTCCCTAGCTAGGTAGCTACTACTAGGAAAGACTCAAACCCATCAAATTTGAACCTATTGTCTGACCTGGGAATAGTGTGCACAGCACTGTAGTTCCACACGTCCCAGTGATTCCTAATTAGCCCACAACTGCTTTGGACCACTGGCAGCTGGCAGAGTGCCCAGTGCACTCAAGCCTGTGCGAAATAAAATAGGGTCCACAGAGTGTCACAACCATTTGAATGCTGGGGACAAGGCATTGGTTTTGGGGCACCTTGGCAGGCTGTCACATGACGGCAGCTCCCCCTGCCCTTGCAGACTCACAAAAGCTGGCACCTGAGCCTCCCATGTCCATCAGGAAAAGGCAATGCAAGGCGGAGGTCCTGCTTCCTGGTCTGCTCATCAGGCACAGTCTGACCTGATCTGGAGAACAGGCATGACCTGCTGCTCGATCATGCCTCCTGCCTATACCAAACGTACTGAGTCACAGGATTTAATGGAAAAAAACCATAGCAGTACTTACTGGACCAGTAATTGCCGGGTTCTGCAGTCTGGGGTCTTCCCACTGGGTAATTTTATTATCTGTAAATAACAAAAGAAATTATATCATTACTTCTCTGTTACCACACTGTGAATTTATATTGTTTTTTTCTCCCTACAACTGTTTTCCCTACCATTTCCACAACTTAGTATTTCAGGGTTAGAAAAGGCTGCATTCACCCACCTACATCAAAACCCCATCACACTGTTTAGTTGAAAACACTCATTCAAAAATGCAAAACTACAACAGAATCCAGTGTATTTACACTGCTTTTCTTTCAGCGTCTGTAGTAGTAAACATGTTCTATTTGAACATGGTCTTGGATTCAACTCGTATTAGAAATACACAGACTTCATGCCTGAAAGGTAAAGGAACCCAAAATCTTTGTCAAATGACAGACTAAGTTTACTTTTTTGAAATTTTGCATGAAGATAGCCAAAATGTAATACTTATAAAAGACAGTCTGTATTTAAATTTGGAGGGAATAACATCTCTTTAAAAAAAAAAGTCCTAGACACTGATTTAATGAAAAGATTATAGGACCATTAAGGGAGGCAAAATGATACACTTATGGTATAAGAGATCATTCAGTTTTGACCAAAGGAGATTTTGGCAGTAACATGACAGAATCCAGTTCTTTTCACCTACAGCTTTTGTAAGAGCACCAGGAAGGTGATATGGTAAGGTTATAGAGGACCATGGTGAAACTCTCCCTGCCTCCAGACAACTGCTCCTCACAAGATTCTGAACACAACAGAATCACAACAAAATGATGATGTTGCAACAATAAGACAATGCTCCAAAAACCAAACTAGATGTCACCTGCAACGGCAAGGTTTAAGTCATCCATTTCCTGCACTGAAAGGGTAATAATAATATATCTGTCTGTTACATGCACTGCTTTGATTTATGAGCTGTATATTAAGATAGTGGTCCAGATTTTAAGTTTTGTAATTGCTAGGTTTGGGAATAAACACACTAAGTTTCAAGAAAATTGTTTTTATGGCTACTACAGGTAAAAGCAAAGAACCAAACCAACTTGTATTAAGACACAAGTATTTTCCATATTTCTACAGCTGAAAAAGACCTGTAAGTTTTGAGCATCCCAAGCTAGTTTTAAAGTGGACTGGGATTTGAAAGGTGACATTCATTAAATGTTAAGAAAATGTAAAAAGATCACAGGCACATTTCAAGAAATTTGATCTATCAGTTAATTTAATATTAAAATACTATTTTATTTCCCTTTACACATTAAGTCTATTTAGTGCTTATCGAAATTATGGAGGAAGGCTGTTAGACCGACAGCTCCAGAAACCACATGAGATCCAGAGACCAGAGCCTGTCATAAACGCGTGACGCCTAATCGGGCCCTTTTCATCTTGCTTCAACCTGTTCAGTCAAATTTCCTTCTACAAAGTTTACTGGTTTTATACCAACTCATTTCTTATACCTACTTGAAATTGACAGCCACAAATCATGGTGGTAATTTTCTATGAAATCAAAGATAACAGAATTGGAAATGTCTGCAAGTTTGTCAATTCTTTCTTATTGCCCTACATACTTAAGAGTGTATGATGTTACTGACAAATCTTTGTCTAAATTTTTTTCAGAGTATTACAGTGACTTCATATTATAAACGCTATTCCAGGGCTTAAATGCCCCAACAATTAGAAGGGTCTAACCTGAACCACTCTACCTGGAATCACAGCTCAAGATTCTCTGTCTTATCCAAAGTGGATGTGGATAATAAATTCATTCTTTTTGCAGCACATTTTCGAAAATCTACCATCAATCTCTTGAGTTTTTACACGATTACAATACTCTGTCTTTCCTCATAAATCGGGCTCTAGGGCCTTTGAGGATTCCCTCTTCTCCTCCGTTTCCTCTGGTCCCTTTCCGAGTGGTCCACTATTTTCTTGAAGTTTGGGATGCCATGCTCGGTACAGTATTATCATAGCCAAGACACTACCAGTGACGACGAGATTAGAAGGATTATCTCGGGTCTTATTTAAGACTCTCCTGCTGATACATCACAGGATGAGTTAACTTGTGTTCAGCTGATGATATTTTTCATGCCCTTTTCAATCAAAATTCTGCTAATTATTACCATTCTGAGCAACACTTTGCAGTTCTCATTAAACAGCATCTTACTTCACACTACAGTGGCAATTTGCCAGACTCATTCTGACTTCTCATCCTGTTCCAGTGAGCACCTCTCACCTCCCCTACACTGTTGTTTTCTGCTGAACTAATGAGTATATTCCCCCTAATTCATTGTTCAAATCACTAATGAATATAGTGAAAAATGGTGGATCCAAGAGACACCTTGAGGGGAACCCATTTAATATATCCATCCCTCTGTCAGTGAACCACTGATAACTGTTCTGCATATGGTTGGACAACCTTTGTGTTTTCCTTCATCATACTTTCCAACAGGTAGATCATATTTTCCTATAAGGCTCCTAGGAAATGCAGAAGTCTATGCATGCTACAATGAATAGAGAACACTGTTTTATTCATGGATGGTAAATAATGTTGACTGAGCTAGCTAAGGACCAATCACGGAGAACTAGAGAATGTATTTTTGTTAAAAGATTGGCCACTGCAGAAATTAGGACTGTTTACAGTTAAAATCTAAAAATAGTATGTTTTCAGGCTACTACGTTACAAGTAATACCTGAATTATTTTAACAGTACTTTGTTCTAGTTTATATGGCATGCTTAATAGCAGTTTGTCTTGCTCCACAAGAGGAGGTTTCTGCGCTGGTTGCATTAGACTTTTTTACAGTTTCTCTTGGGGATGAGAAAAACATTTCAAAAATAGGATAACAGTATTGGATAATTCTGGAGAAGAATTACAAAATATATCTGGGGAACCAGGACCTTAATAGTAGCTGAATCTGTTAACACTTTCAACGTGTATCTTGTATTCTAATAACAAAACTGACTATAGTTGTTGCATCTTAACTAATCACTTTAGCAGAGAATGACTGAAACAATGGCCAGTTTATCATAGTAATGGACTACTGAGACTTGCGTATTTAGGGTGAACACAGCTGATTGCACCTATTCACCGTATGCTCTCAAGTTAGTCATGAAACTAGTAAGAGTCAGCAGGTTCTGTCACAAACCTATCATTATGGTCAAATGTCATCGCACTTCCTTATCGATACTGTGAAAACAAATGCTACTATTGAGATTGCTCAAGCCAAATCACTGAATGCTTTTTGCAGTCATTCCCTAAATACTGAGCACAACATTATGACAACGGAGCTGCAACATGTCCACTGTAACACCACTGGCACCACCTCTGCTCCTAGAGTCCACTTGTAATTGTGGTGGTGTGGCACCAGATTGAGACCAAAAGAATAATTGCTGGAAACAAGCAGCATTATAAAAAAAAAACCCTCCAAACTTTTGTAAAAACTGCTATATAAAAAGCTAAAAAAACTCAGATCAAAAGAGGGACTAGAGAGATTTCAGATGCAAATAAATTTAGTTTTATAACAATTATAAATTCTCTGGGGAATTCTAATTAATGTACAACTTCAACATTCCATTTACTTTTAGAGACTAACAGAGGCTTAAGTAGATTTAGGAGACTGAAAAATTAAAGCTTTTTAAAGGGAGGTTGGGAGGCTCGACAATTATACAGATATTTTAAAATATGACAGTTTTATTCCGTGACACTTCAGTGGCAGTTTAGAATAATTTGCCATATTTAAGTTTCCAGATATCTGTTGGGAAAAACAATTACAGAAGGTATAAAGAATAATAATTCTGTACTGATTTTTGAAAGAGGTTAATCTTGTGCTTGACGAGTGTATTATTTCTGATTTTTATTTAAAACTATTTACACAATTTCAAAATTCACATTACTTTAGAGACAGTCTTTTAATAATGGTTTAATAATGTCATATATACAAATACAGATAAGCATAGGAGTCAGCGTTACTGACACTGAAGCAAAAACGTAATACTATCAAATATGTATAATAGTTTAAGATTTTAATTCTTTAAGTTTCGTATAGCGTATGTACCCTCTTCTAATGGTTTTGTGAGTTATCTATTTCTGTGAAGATTATGCCATCAGCAGAAATACCTCATTAAAAAGTCCAGCTGAAGTCTNTCCATCAGCAGAAATACCTCATTAAAAAGTCCAGCTGAAGTCTTAAAAAAAAAAAAAAAAAAGAGGGAGAAGAAGAAACAACCCAACCTTTCTGGGCTGCTTTATTTTCAAACAACAACAACAACTCACACAGTAGTTCTGAGATGCTGTAATAAGACAAGTCTACAATGAAACATCACTTACACTAGAACTTCACTAACAGAACTGAATAATATTAATGGGCTGGGTGCAGTTTAACATGCTATAAATAGGAAATAAGATCAGAATCAGCACTGCCACAAGACCTTCTTAAAGGAGAGGAAAGAGTACTTATCAGTGCTAATTTCTCCACTGCCTATTTGTGGAGTTGTGGCTATATGATCTTTTCTCATCTTATTTTCTATTCCTAGTGTATATTTTAATTTATTAAGT
>VYZW01034120.1:183218-196550 GCA_013401315.1 Balaeniceps rex | reverse complement strand
GTGCAATTAGAATTGGGATTTTTTTAATGGGTATTAAATACCCATTAAATAGAAGTATTGCAGAGTCTGTGAAGCTGGGCTGCTACCTTCTGGCCTCCTGGAACAGACCAAGGTAAGAACTGTTGGGCATGAGCCGTACCAGCGAACACACCAAGCTAACAGTCAGCTGCTTTAGCTTTTCAAATGAGTGTTTTTTAGTTTAGGGTCATAAAGAATGTCCTCCCTGTATGTCCCTTATGAATGCAGGCATGTTTATGCTTAAATTGAAAGTATATTTGCCTTTTACAACCAGTATTTTCTTCATCTAAATGTATGGTGAAAAACCTTAATTTGTTGCTGTGGAAGAAGAACTTTGTTTTACCCATTTTCTCCCGCAGCAGTAGCTGAATGCCTGAAAAAATCAGGTGTCTGGCCTTTGTTGTATAACTAGTTGGGACATGTTGGGCAAACAAGAAGAATGTATTTGCGCCCTGATCTAATTGCTTGTGTTTATATTGCAGCATTCCACTTGCTGCAGGGCAGTTCGACAGAGAACTCTATTTAATCGGAATAAAGAGGCGGATTACAAGGGAACTTCAGAAACGGCAAGAGCAAAAGGACCAAAAATCCAGCAGCATATGTAGCATTTCCTGAGCTGAGAACTCCTCAATGCTTGTTAGAGGTGCCCAGAAAGATTTCAGGCCACAGCAAACTCTGCAGGGAATTGTCTGCTTAAGCACCTCTGGCAGTTGCTGTGGCTTGTGAAGAATGTCTTAAACCTCATCCTGGATTCATTTGCATGAGCTAATCCATGTAGCTCAAGTGCTTTTGCTGAAGCAAATGGAATCAGTTGTTTAGGACATCCATCCCAACAGATGTAATTGATTTATTTTTAACCGTACTACCTTTGGAAGCCAACAGATGCAGCCTCTTGGTTCTAAGAGGGCTCCACACAAGGGGCACAGCTTCTGGAATTGGCATGACCAGGTGCAGGGGACCTAAGAAAAGCCTGCAGAAAGGTGAAAATTTTTGTCTATTTGATTTGATCCGGTTAGCTTACATACATTGTGGGGTTTTTTTTCTCCTTATCTGTAGCCAAGTGTATGGTATTCTGCAAAATGTGTAACAGGGACCAGTTAGGGGACTTGGGCAGTTTTGTGTAAGGATGGTGCTCCTGTGTTGGGCTTTTTTGGTCCTCTACAGCAAGATCTGTGTGAATGTACTACTGTACATTTGAAGTGTAGAAACATTGCCTTTCAATAATTATTCTATAGGCCTTCTGTTACTAAGGGGGTAAACATCAATCTCTCACACCATGCATTTGGCTGTTGAGACTGCTTGAAATAATCCCTTCCTTAACTCACTTCCCCTCCCTCCCCACAAAACACTACCTGCCTTAGCAGCAGGACCCGTGAGTTGAGAACAGTGGCCTAAGTACAGCTACTGTGTAATGCTTCACCAAAGTGATTAACATGTCAAGTGAGTACTAGGGAAGTATGCAGAGAAACTGCAGCAAGTCAGATCAGCGCAGTTCCATTACCTCCGATTACAGTTAATTCCTTTTGGTTTTATT
Organism: Balaeniceps rex; assembly: GCA_013401315.1. Classification (NCBI taxonomy): domain Eukaryota; kingdom Metazoa; phylum Chordata; class Aves; order Pelecaniformes; family Balaenicipitidae; genus Balaeniceps; species Balaeniceps rex. The sequence continues at coordinate 194,998 of VYZW01034120.1, read as the reverse complement.
TTTCCGATTCAGTGAACTGTGAATAACTTGCTATTTTTGAAGTAGTGTTGTCTTAAGGCTAAACATACTACACGGACCAGTGTGACACTGGTAAAATGTTAAGTACGGCTAATACTTAAAAACTCTTCATGGGCACAGATCGGCTGGATCATTCATCACCTTAGTACCTAAAACATCATGCAAACAACTTGGAGGAAGTGCTGCTAACTATGCAACCTGTCCAACACAGAGCTTCTGTTCTGCGGTACAAACATTTATGGCACTGACCTGTCTGTAGCCATCAGGTATTTGGATTTCCTTTCTTTTTAAAGGAATAAAAATAAATTAATGCAATACCTTAAATGAGAACCAGCTCTTATTGCAGCGTTGTCAGAACTAGAGTTCTTTGACTGCGTGATGCATGCTAACCATTTGAGTGACCTGAGCCATTTGTCTTCAGCTGGAAAAGCGGGACAGATTTCTTTGGGATCGTTCGCATTGAACAAAGAAAGCACATTTCACCTACCGGTTCAAAAAACCCAGCCATGAGCTGATGAATTTCAGAACTCTTACTACTTGCTCCAGTCATTTAGAGGTCTCTTTATTTTCTTACAAACATACACAACAACTGAATAGGATTTCCATACTGTGGGTTCCACAAGAAGCAATGCAACCATGTTTTCTTCTAGTTGCATGAGGAAAGGTATGGGGATAAAGCAGGCGATAGCTGCCTCACAGTGTTCTGCTCCCAGTTTGATTGCTCCCTACAATACACATCCAGCCAGTGAAGTGCTGCAATGCAGCTGCCTACATTTTTAAGCCCGTGTGTTAGGGGATTATGTAAATCAAATGTTTTCTTGCTCTCTTTTGGGTCTCCATTTCTTCAGTATGTCAGATGCATGGCACTTAGCTTCATGTCTTTCTGTAATGTGGTGTCACTCATTTTCAAGATCATAAGCTTTCTAAATGTTGTCATTTTGTTGATCTTGACTCCTAGCTGAGCGACATCTCTGCGATTGTGAGACTGACAATTACATCTTCTTTCTGCAAGGCCTTAAGTTCATCTGAGTGACAATGAAGAAAGTAGGTACGAGTTTAAGGTGCAGCTGCAGCAGCTCCTTTAATAATTCTCTGTTTGTACACCAACTCTGGAGTAAAAGAACTTTTATTCTTTAGTATAGTTCACTTGCAAGTGAAAAACCTGAAGAATAGAACTGCTTTCATTCTAGAGTGTCCATGTAGCATTATGCATAGCATCTCTCTAGATGAACTCCACAGAAACTACAGATGGTAAATTACACTGAAGAAATGGATCCATGATGCTTGTAACAAAACCTGGACTACAGGAAACTTGTTGCCTAACTTCACATGGGTAATAACTAGTATTGTCCTCATTCAGTTTGCCCAAGTCTTTTGTTCACCTTGGTAACAGCTATAAATATTCTTTGAATTCAGAGACGTAAGCCAAGCTCTTTAACATGCCACCACATTCCTTAAGAAGGGCACGCACCAGGGCCTCCAGTGTGACAACCCACTTCTGCTGCTGATACAATTAAGCGGTAACACACAGCAGCAACTTACTTTTTCTCAGATACATGCTTTCAGTTGTAGTGATGAATATTTTGGCTTGCTGTGTTCTCCCCAGTGCCAAGAGAAGGCTGTGTACACCCATCTTCTCTCATAACCTACTCAGAGGGTTGAAGTACTCATCCAGAGCCAGGGTGGGCCTTTAAGCTCAACATAACGAGCTCTTCACAGTCCAGTTTTCTGAAGCAGCTTTGTTCAGCTGTAGCATAGCTCCATGTTTGCACAGTATGCCTGGAAAGATGGCGGGGAGGGCTTGTAGCAATATTATAATCTCAAAAACACATTAAAAAAGAAGCAAGTCTGTCAGATGTGTAGGATGCTCTGCTTTATCGAAAGAGCCGGTACATCCGAGGGAGTCGCCCATCCTTACTGGAAAGTGCTGCCTGGATGTGTTCGTAAGTGGGCAAATCTGTTAAGTCACCCAGTGCAGCCACAGCTGGCTTTTTATGAAGCATCTTGGTAACCACTCTCTTGATATCAGTAGATTTCACCTGACCTGCAGAAAAAAAAAAAAAGCCATAGTAGTGACAACTACATTCTAAATAGCATGAAGCAGCTTTATTATGATGCTGTCACACCCCGTGCTCAGAAAACCAATCACTAACTCTGGACCTTCTCTACCAGGCTTCTGTTTTTTCCTTCCTTCTGACAAAAGTAAGCGTTGTGCTAGCTTGCAAGCAATTGAGAAGAGCAGTTTGAAATATCTATCTGTAGTATTTATGTCCCCAGGCTTTCTAAGGCAATTCATCTGCGCTACAAGAGTATGTTGTAAGTTGCCCTGCCTCAACCGTACCTACAATTCAGTCAAGGCAAGGAAAAGCATTGTCTACTCACTGATCAGGGCACAGAGCTCATGAGGTAGCTTCCTTGTGTTTGTTGCCAACACTTGCCTTCCCACATCTTCAAAGATAACTGGCCGAGACTCAAGGTTCATCATGAGCATGGACTTCAGCTGCGTCTTTGCTCGCTCAAGTTCTACCTGAAAATGAGCAGCAGATACAAATAGATGTTCAAAAAAGTCTGACCACTGCTCTCTAATACAAGATACCACATAAGAGTTCTGCAAACGCCTTCCTCTTTGTTAATGTGTTACTAAAGTTACTCTGTTCTTTTACAGAAATACGCGACGCGTGTATCTACAAAAATTCATTCTAGCAAGGGCAGTGCAATGCATTATTTCAGCTCAAAAGACCATCTGCGTAGTCTGCGAGTTAGGCTGCTGACCTCTCCTACTGCTCCTGCCATTAGAATGAATTCTCTTGTGATGATTTCCACCATCTCTCGAACCTAGGAAAAACAGATAATTGAAAGAAGATTAGAACAATGCTTATTCTGTTAACGTTACTGTCTGGCAATAAGTGATGTGATTACTTTTTAAGGACACCTGTCTTTAAATACAGCACTATATACCTGTTTCGGATCTGCACTGGCATGTATACACAGAAGACCTGTATCCTCATAACTGTGGTGGTAAGAGGTTGCATTATACATCCAGTGGTGCCTGTGAGTATACAAACAGTATTTAAAAATTTAAAAAGCAGAATTAAAATGTAAAAATTAAACAAACATGGACAGTGAGTCCCTTCCTAGTGCATTTTCAGGATTCTCAGCAATGCCAATGAGAATTGTCAATCCATGCCTCTGACAATTTCTGCATGTGCCATCTACTTCCTTCTCTCCGCTTGCATCCTTGAGACCAAACCCAGAACAATACAGAGCAGTATTACTGGTACCTACTGCCAATTCTGTTAATATCCCCTGATTAAAGAATGGATTGGGCAAGTGGAGGAAGACAGGATTCCTGGTCACTTCTGCCCTTTACTTTCACCCTCTCAAAATGCCCACTGACAAATCAGTCCCGCATGTTTCAAGCAGAATAAGCTGATGTAAAACCTGGCGGTGTTCACTTTCAAAAGATGAAGCCTTCCATGTGAACCTGCTAGAGAAGACTCTTTCTGTTATCCCTTAAACAGAAAGGCAAACCAACCTGTTGAGCACATTGAGGTACAGTCGGGTGAACATGCCCTTGCCAGGCCCTCCAGCTGAAAAAGAGCCACCACCTCCCATCATCATGTTTAATACCGCAAAGGGAATGAAATCTTCCTCCTGAATTGCAACAAGAAATTCAGTCAGCTAACAGCAGAGCTCTCAAGGGGTCTGGGATAAGTAAAGAGGGAGAAAAAGTCAGAAAGAAACATGGCACAAGAAGAGCATAAAGGTCAGTGTCTCCATCAAACTGGCAGTGAAAAAGCTGCTTGTCTGTATGTGCAGCAACAGCAGCAAGAGTGCCAATGTTTACATAATGAGATAGTATTCTGGGATTCTTCAGGTACAGGGCACCCCAACCAAAGGATTTTAGGTTAATACTTACTAAAAATGAGCAGCTTTCTAACCCAATCATGATGTGGGTAAGCTCTGGGATGGGAGTAGGGCCCAGACTCACATCCGACATATCTTTTTCAACCTGTGGGAACAGCAGACAAGTTATTAGGACCAATTTTCACCTCTGTTGTATCCAGCTTGATACATTCCCAATAATTAACCTGTCACCCAAATAATGGCTGTCATGGCCAGTTTTGATTCATGTTCATGAAGAGTGTGTAATTTTAGAAAAGCAAAGCCAATTTAGAGAAATCAGCTCAAGTCCAAATCTGCACCTCCAACAGAGAGGAAGAGGCACGATGCCACCTCCACCTTCCTTTTACCTTGACAATGCCTCCTGTGTACTGAGCCACAGATCTGTCCACGTCCTTGGTCTGCCCACTGCCCCACACAGGCTCCGCTCCAAGCAGATGTTTCTTTGCACACTCCACTAACTGCTCGTGCTCGATTCCCACCCCGGCAAGCACCATCCTGTCTGGCGTATAGTAGTTGCGCAGGTACGAATGCAGGACTTCTCTATCAATTTTGTCGGTATTTTCCACTGGGCAGAACCTGTTCAGTCCAACTGTATTGTCTCTGTAGGCTGCCTAAAAGGAAACAGATGCGTTAAAGTAACAAATCTTACTTTACCCCCCTCCATCTAAACCTTCTCTTTCTGTTTTAGGGTTATGCCTACCTGTTTGAAACATTTAAGAGAGGAAAGGCTGAGCATTATTTCACTAATGTCAGCGTAACCCAACAATGGGTTGTCATACATGTTGATAAATTATAGATAGTTTTATTTTAGGTTAAAATCTTCCGTGTGTGTAGAATATAGGATTTCAAAGTGAAGGGACAGCAAAATTCTCCCTCTCACCACTGAAATCTAATAGAATAACAGAAAAATCTGTTTTCAGAATAGTCTAAAATAAACCCTGAAGTCGAGGAAAAACTGAGGAAGAGAACGCAGCATGTCTCATACAGGGGACTGCACGCAAGGTAGACTTTTCAGTGTTTTACCGCATGGATCATTTCTGTGAGGAGTGGCTCTGGATCAGGTCTCATATTCAAGTCTTCAAGCTCAAATCGTATAGCCGTTCGAGTCATCTCAATTTCTTGATCTGTAGTAAGAGAGAAAGCAAGAGATCACCACCACCACCACACAAAATACCCAATTGCTACATGATAACTTCTTGATGAGCACAACCTAATGAAGAATTCTGAAATCTAATAGCAAGTCATGCATTGGGAGTCTTCTTTTGAGACGGAGACTTATATTCCCAGACCTGATAACCTGGGCTTTAGCGCTACATCAGCCAGCAAGTTGACCACTGTGTCCAGGCCTTTGGCATCAGCAGAAACAGCGTACATTATGGTGTCCCTGCAACAACAAGCAGAGGGATTCTGCACTGAGAAGTCACATCTACAATCATTCAGTAAACGTGCATCAGGAAATCACAGCTAAAGCTGCTTGACCATTATCATGAAATGCTTTCAAAAGGAAATGGAACTGACTTTTATAACCCTTTCAGGTTCACTTTTGTAGCTTCTTAGCAGTCACCACAAATAGATTTCTGCTGCTGAGAAGCAAAAAGTGGCTCTTACTGTCACACGCTAGAAAAAGCAACTCAAGCTACTGTCAGCGCTACAACCACTCAGGTAACAGAGCACAGAGAAAGAGCGGCATACCTCGACGCCTGGCAGTCACAAATGCCCCCGTGCTTTTCTAAGGTGAGGAGAATTTCATCTTTGCTGCCAAACTGAGCTGTGGACTGAGAAGATACCAGTGTTATGAATTAGTAAAGCCATAACTGTTTGTAATCGTTCAGTGCAGCCCAGAACAAGCATCTTCTTCTACATTCTTTAAGTCAAATGGTTTGCTAAATACTCACTAACCTTGGAAGTGAAAGCAGAACAAGCTTTCAAAATATAATTGTGGTCACAATAATTAACTAGGAATACCATCACCATCTATTTAAAGAGATCAAACCCACAGTGCCGCTGCGAGGAGCGGGCCCTGCCCTCGGCTGCTCTCTCGTACTTCCCCCAGTCGCTCACTGCTGTGTGGATTTACAGTGTTTGCCACAGGCTCCGGGACCCTGCTACGACAAGTACAGTACTCACAGAGAATGCCAGCTTTTCCAAGAAGTGGGAGATGCCACTGAGGTATTTCGCTTCGTGTCTTGATCCCGAATTTATAAGAACTAGCATCAAGAAGAGAAAAAGTCAGCATAACTTTTACCCCTGCCCGGGTCCTTACACACACGTCAGGCTCCCGGGAGAGATGAAGTATCACCGCCGCGTCCCAGTGGCACGGCCCGGTGCTCCCCCGTTGCCGGGTGCGGGTACTCACGGCCCACGGTGCAAAACTGCCCGAACTTGTTCTGGGAGGCGACGCGCAGCCCGTTCTCCAGCACCGTCACCCGCGTCTCGAACCGCTCCCTGCCCTCGACGGCCGCGAAGACCGCCTTGGGCACGCCGGGCAGCGGGCAGGTGAGCGACACGCTGGGGTAGGCGCCGCCGCCGCTGTAGCTCCGGCCGGCCGCCACCCCGCACCTGCGGGACAGNACGCCGCAGCCACGCCATGGCGGCCGCCATCTTGCCGCCTCCCGGGAGCCTCACTGCCGCCCGGCGCGGGGTCACGCGTGTGCGGGGGCAGGCGGCACTGCGCAGCCGCGCTGACCCCGGGGAATGGGTGGGCGGGGAAAGAGGCGGAGCTGAGCCCCCCGGGGAGGCGGGACGCGGGTGAGGCCGCGATTGGGTGAGGTTGTGGTGGCCGCTCGCTAATTGGTCCGTTCTGAGGGAAGGTGGGGTTCGCTCTGAGGCGAGGTCCCGCCCCGCGGTCCGTGGCTGCCTGAGTCGCGTAGGGGGCTGAGGCCATGGCGGCAGGGGGGCTGCCGGCGGCGGGCCCGGCCGAGCCCAACCCCTTCTCTTTCCGCGAGTTCGTCCGCAGCAAGGCCCGGAGCGGCGAGGAGTCGGGCGGCGCCCTGCAGGTAGGGCCCGGGCGGAGGCGCGGCTCGGCCCCGCCGCGCTGAGGCGCCCGTCCCGCGCCCACCTCAGCCCCTCCGCTCCGCTCTCCCCTCCGCTCTCCCCTCCGCAGGCGGCGCGGCCCAGCCCGAGCCTCGGCCCCCTCTTATTCCCGGATCCGGTACCGCCCGGAGAGGCGGAGGAGGACGAGGAGGAGGAATGGAGCGGGAGCTACCGGCCCTTGGCCGTGGAGCAGGCCCATCTCGCCGCCGCGGGCCCCGCCTCGCCATCCGCCGGCTCCTTCTTCTGCGAGGGTGCGGGGCTGGCAGGCAGCGAGGACTCGAGCGTGGCCTCCCTCGGAGCCCTCCCGGAGCCGGGCTTTCACTCCCTGCGGCAGCCTAGCTACGAGGAGGTAAGCACCTCGGCTGTCCTCCCGGCACCTCTCCCAGGGCGGACACAAACGCCGCCGGCAGGTTCCCTGTCTTCTGTCAAGCGAGCTCTGAGCTCGAGTATCAGGTTGTTACAGAAACTTGGTGTCAGCCTGCAGCGCTAGTAAAGCGTGCTGTCAGCAAGGGCTGCGCGATACGTGGCAGCTTGTTGTTAGAGATGCTTGCAGAAAAGAAGTAGGTCTGAAAAACTGCTCTACGGCATGATTCAGATTCGGTACCTTGTCTGTCCTACTCCTTTTGGCATGACCCAGGTGGCTTCCTTATGCTCTTCCCCTTGAGGTATTAATTTAGAACTAACAGCATTTGATTAGTCACATCTGCACTGGTTGGTTGGTGCCACATTTCTGTGCCCCACGGGATTAGTGAAGTTAAATGGTTTTGAGAGGGGAAAACTATGTGTGAAAGTAAGCTTGAATGTAATAGAAAGTGCAAGACTTTCCAGCAGTAGAGTTAAAGCTGAATATTTTTTCTGATACTGGTCTTGGAACGTTAGTAGTGTTGTGTAACTACACCCTCATTTCTAATGAGAATTTTTATTTTTTAGCTAAAAGAAGAGAATGCCAGTTTGAGAAGCAAGATCAATAAGCTTCAGATTTTCTCTGAAACTCAAGCAGACAAGTGCGTAAGACACAGTATGGGGGAAAGTAACCACATAAGCAAGGAGTTGTCTTAGAAGAGGTGCTCACTGGAAACAGTCAACGTCTTTAAAGAAGAAAAATGTAGTTGAAACCTATGCTATTTATTAAAAAGCTTTAACAAACCTGGTTTTCTTATTGAAAAAGGCTTGGAAAGTAAGTAGCAAGCTGATGTCTGACGAGTGTGCTTGTGTGGCTTACGCTTCACGCAGTTTAGGTGGTTAGTGAAAATGAGGGTAGGGCTTGACAGGATGCATTTCATAAAGCTTCAGATTAACAAAATAATGAATATTAGTCTCTCTCCTTTGCAGCAAGAAAAGCGTTTTTATTTTTGCTGGTGAGCAACTTGATATTGAGAGACTTGAATTTCCTGAGGTTAAACAACCTGGTGACTGATCTAGGGTGGCAATTTCTTAAGTTCCTGCCTGAATCCCCTGCACTCTGCTGCTCCTCGCAACGAGGCAGCGGGTACTTCCCTGGTGATGGGGTAACCATTTGTTTCAGAATTACCTTTATCTAGACTGATTGTGAACGGCCGTGTTTTCTGTATGGCCTTTCTGCATTCGGCTGTATAGTTCCTGTTAATGCTAGTGGATGTTGAACAAAGAAATCCCCTGAGCCACAGCATAGAAGTGTACTTCTGTGGGAAGACTTAATTTTTCTTATAACATGAAAGAATGAGTTTCTTGATCCTTCCCTAGAATTTTCTTACTAAGGTATTTAATGCTACAAGTGCTTACTGAACATTGTCTCTTGTTTTTTTTAAGGATGAGGAAGCTTGAAAGAAAGCTCGAGGAAAACAAAATTAAAGAAGAAAAAGAAGCGCAGGATTTGGAAGCAATGGTGCAGCACGTGGAACAAAATCTCCAGCTGATGACTGTAAGCGTTGGCGTTTGCCATGGTAGCAGAAGCTTGCTTGCAGTTGGAACTGTGTAGTTCCATTCCCTTTCCTTCCTCCCCCAGGAGAGTGAGGGAAGCTGAAGTGATCGCTTCACCCATGCGAGCACTAAACAGCTCTGATGCGGGTTCAGATTATTCCCTTATAACAAGACTGTGCCCCAGTCTAGAGCTCCATTCATTACCTGGAGTAAGGGAGGTCTTTGCAGAAATACCATCTTCAGATTCATCAACACCTTCAATTGCTTTTTTGCAGCCTTCTGAAAACACCTCCTATATGACCCAAGAGCCATTTTTCCTGCTTGCTTATTTATACCGAGTACCTTTTCCTCTTGTCCATGAAAAAAAAAAAAAATGGCTGGAGGTGATGGACTGCATCTAAAGATATCTGAAAGGAAAAATGGGGAGGGGAGGAAACAGCTGATCAGACATGACCAGGGGCACTGTCCCCATCTCTTAAAACACTCGGAACCAGAGGTGGTATAACACAAACCATATCACTTCAAGTTATATGCTGGAATCGTGCATTCCCACATAGCTCAAACTGCCTGCTATGTCTTAAGTGCTGCTATGGTATAAGTAATCTTTATTCTATTTCAGAAACGAGCTGTTAAAGCAGAAAACAATGCTACAAAACTGAAACAGGAAAATGCATTACTTCAGGTACGAAGCAGTATTCTTAAGGCCTTGCTGAATGTACTGGGGCTGAAAACACACCTGGAAATTGAGCCTATAAAAAGGATATTGAAATTTTTTAACTATGCCTCACTTTTCCTAGCAAATGGTATAGAAGATGTTCTAGAGTAGAACATTTCAGCTCTACGCAGGCTGTTAACTTCGTCTCTGCGATGTGTGGTGTTTCACTTACAGTTATGCTGAAGTTTCACAGGATGTTCAAATGCTGTTCGATATTTTGGACCTGTGAATGCCATAACGCAACAGGGCAAATGGGAAGGTGCCTGACAGAGAAGGGAAATAACCTTGAGAGAGATTACAGGTCGCTCAGCAGAGCCTGGTAGTGGTAGATGGTAACGTTGGTGTCAGGCAACGGCTTCCATCCCCACCGTCGGAGCTGGAATACAACCGCTCTGTAACACTGGGTCTGTTCAGTGAAACAAGCAGACTTGAAGCCTGCTGGCTGGCAGGCTGTCATGAAAATGCTGCGTACGTTTTCAGTTTTAATAAAGGCTTCAAAGTTTAGTTTTCTGTCAGAGGCTGCCCTCCAGAGCTGGGAAGACATTCTCTCTAGGCAGTCTGGTTATGGGATGTATTCATTAGTAGTTGTACCTAATGAATTGCTTTATGAATGTATTTATTAGTTGCTTTATACTGGAGTTTTCTGGTTATTTTCATATAAAGTTTTTGTTTGTTTCCTCCCTAGGTTCAGCTGAAGAATTACAAGACAGAGAATGAAGCCTTGAGGTCGGGCCAGTCAGCGAGTCTGGCCGTGGTGAAACAGAACGCAGACATTGCCTTACAAAACCTTCTCACGGTCATAACAAACTCCCGGTCTTCAATAAAGTGAGTTGTTTTAAGAAGACTCTCCTAACACTGTCCCAGATGCTTGTCTAAATCCTGAGGTCACAACTAAATGTCCCCAGTGGGGTTTGGTTTAGGATTGAAACTCGGGTTCTTGCATTCTGTATGCCAGATCAGCTAGTCCATGTTCTTATTTACCTGCCATGTACTTTTTCCCAAGTTCAGGTCATAAAAATAACTAGGATGTGTAAGTCTTACAGACCCTCTAAGTCTCGCATACTTCACTTCTCTAAGACTCTTACGCTTCAAGAAGTGAAGTCTTCAGATAAACTGCTTCTGGAAAAATCACATTGCATGGGTAAACACCACCAAAATGCTGCCTCCCCTCCTCAGTCTAATGCCATGTCTCTCCCACATTCCAGGCAGCTGGTCTCCGGAGCAGAATCGCTGCAGCTTGTCGCCGATCTCCTTAAATCAATAGACAGAATTTCTGAAATGTCAGAAGACGGACAGTAAAACTGCAAAACGGACTCAAATGGAGAACTTTGCTTTCATGCAGAAATCGTTACTTAAAAGTTAATTTCTGATACCCAACCTCGTTACAACATGCGAAGCCGTTAGCGCTCCTGCAGAACCGGCTTTTCCATCTGCAGCCACAGCCGCTGGGTCGCTCAATGGACAAGAGTACGTCCCTTTTCCTGCTGGGCTGGGACCGCGGGGCCCCTCCTGCCCTCACACTCCCCCCGAGCGCCCCAGGGTTTGGCCGGGACCCCCGAGCACCCCAGGTTTTGGCGGGGACCCTCCCCTTGCCTTTTGCTCCCCATCAGGGTGTTCCTTGCCGCGGAGGGAAAGGGGCTTGTGGGGGTTCGTGCAGCGCGGCGGGTACCCGAGGCTGCGGTGGGGCTCGGCCCCCGGAGGGGGTTTGTAACCCTCGTCCTGGCCGCCGCGTAACGGGTTTTGCGGCGCTAATTGTTAAAGGCGGCGGTGCGGTCGCGGAGCGGCGGCCCGGCAGTGGGGAGGGGGGACCCGGCGGGGTCCTTAGGCCGGCCACGCGCGCCAGCCCCGCCCCGCCGCGGCATCGGCGGTGCGCCCGATTGGCTGCGCAGCGTCACGTGCGGAGGGGCTCAGCTGACCGAGGCGCCCAGCAGTGATTGGGCGGAGGGAGAGGGGGCGGGCCCCGTGGTCAGGCGGTGCGGCCCGGGCCCGGGAGCTTGCGGCGTCGCCATGTCCCGCTGGCCGGGCCCGGCCGGGGCCTGCCGCCCCGCCGGCGCTGAGGCCGCCCTGTCCTCCGCGGCCCTCGACCTGAACGCGGAGCGGGAGAAGATCCGGCGGGAGATCGAGGAGCTGGAGCGGAGCCTGGAGCCCGGCGGGGCCGGCATCGAGGTGGCCGTGTCCGACTCCAGCCTCGGGTCCGGCCCGGGGACGG
>VYZW01034120.1:54319-169735 GCA_013401315.1 Balaeniceps rex | reverse complement strand
AAACTGACTGAGTGTTATTAACAAGTCCTGATGGTTGTGTGAGCTTTGTTTTTTGTAGCAAAATCATCGGAGTTCTTTCCTAGAAAGCCAATATTCGTTCGTGGCCAGGTTGTTTCAGCAGTTTTCAGTGCTGTGCCCAGAAGCCTTTTCTAGGGGGTCAGTACTGCTGCTTCTGCGCCTCAGAAGTATGGGAGGCAGCATGACTAGTGAGGAGTAGAGTTGAGAATATAATCAAGTATCTGGGGTCCTAAATCCAAGCCTGTGAGTATAACACCTTGTGTCTTGAACCTGTCAGATACGTATTAGAGCTGAAACCTTTCCTAGTTCTCTGTTGTGGCAAGATGGATTGTTGGTCATCGTGTGTCTAGTATGGATAATGCCATTATAAATAGTAACATTTTGTGTATGCAATGCTCTTTCAATTCTTGTTGTGTACTGTTGTTTAAGTATTTAAGCTGAGGTTTAAATAAGCTGCTTATGGCGAGCCACTGTTTGAAAATATTACAGTTACAATGTAAGTAAAGGAAGAAACACAGTTTGCAACAGACTTTAAAGTGTACCTTTGTGTTTCTAGTTGCTTATTACATGGAAGGAAGAGATTCTGCTCAGCTGATTTACCGATGGACAAAGAGCGTGGACCCCAGTTTGAAGAAAGGACCCTGGACACCAGAGGAAGATGCTGTAAGCTCCGTTCTCTGATGCCTAGAATTGCAGGGTGCACAAAGTGGGAAGGTTAGACTGTTGGGATGCTGCATGGCTATATACATCTGAGCTTTATTAGTGGCACAAAGGAATGTAAAATGGACCAAGACAGGCAGTTTACAAGTCAAGAGTGCTTAGATGCTCCTAAACACTTCTGTTCAGAGATTTACAACACACTGGAGACAAATACAACTGCTTCTCTCAGGCCTGTTAGGATTATTACTGATGAGAATTTCAACTCTTGCTTTGTCTGATTAACATAGATGCTGTTGGCTGCAGTTAAGAAGTATGGAGAGCGTGACTGGTACAAAATTCGGACAGAAGTGCCAGGGAGGAGCGATGCTCAGTGCAGAGATCGGTAAGTANAGACTGTTTTGTAAAAATCAGTTATGGTCTAAATATAGTCTCTAACGTTGTCTCCATGTAACCATGCATTTGTAGTTATACAGAAGTCAAAAAGTTGAAAATTGAGTTTAGCAGAGAGAACAGTGCATTGTTGCCTGTGGTGTGCTACTCCCTCAGTAGAGTTGCCTGTGGGTTAGCAGAAGTTGGGAAGGGTGTTGTTCAAAATAGAGCAAAGGGGTCATTAAACTTGAATGAGTGTGTGTAGGGAGGGAAGGTGGTTGTCCGTGTATTGTCTGTGTATCTGTGAAAATGATCTAGTCAGTGACTTCCTGTAATTGAACACCAATAATGAGGTGTGGAGCAATTTTCAGCCTTGGACCCAACTTCAGGAGACTCAGAGTACAGTATGTCCTAATTTCAGTGACCCGTTTTATGGCTGCTTGTTGTAATTCTTAATCATGTGGCCTGATATTTTTGAGAACAAAGAGACTGTAGCTGTGCTGTATTAAGGGAGTAGGGATGGGATCCCTTAGAAAAAGGAAAGATCGGGTAAGGAATGTTGGTTTTGTTCAGCCTCGGAGTATGCAGTGATGATCGGAACTGTACAAGCAGGATTGAATGTTCCTTACTTTAATGTTTTCCTTTTGAAGGTATTTAAAAGCATTGCACTGTGATGTAAAGAAAGGCAAGTGGAGTTTAGAGGAAGAGGAGCAGCTAATTGAACTGGTTCAAAAGCATGGCCTGGGTAAGTGTTTCTGTGGCTTAATCTTTAGAAGTTTAGAGAAGTAAGTACTATTAAGGAATTTATCATTTAAGTTTTCTCCTCTTTTATTTTAAGTCCTGCAGCTGATACTAGCAGGCTCTGCTTTGTACTGATGATTGCAACCTTCCTTATATTGTGTAGTCTGTTCCTGGAAATTCAGTTATTGAGAGATTGTGTAGTAAAGAGTTCTATAGCTGTGTTAGCAAGGTGTCAGAGCTATGACAGTTTAGAGGGGTGAGTTCCCCTCTAAACAGCCTGTGAAAGAGTTCTCTTATTTTCTCTAAGACAACTTTCTTTAACAAATAGAAGCTTTTCAGCATTCAGTTTAAGCTTTCTTCAAGTGCTGTCTTACTGCTGCAAGGGAGTGTGTAGTTCTGCTAGGGTTTTCATTATTGGTTCATTTTCTAGTAGTTTCTAACTTCAGCTGAGTGTATAATAGTGCAAAGTCTGATTGAAGAACACAAATGGGTATTAAGGTTTTGAGGTCCATTCATGTAGTAACTCTGTCTCTTATACAAGGAAATGTATAGTATGTGTGTAACATTCTGCACTGAAAAGGCCTGTTGCTCAGTTTGTTGCATTAATAGGTGTGCTTGACTCTGCATCCTTTTTAGGTCACTGGAGTAAAATAGCTTCCGAATTGCCACATCGGACTGGCTCTCAATGTCTAAGCAAGTGGAAACTCATGATTGGGTCTAAGGTATTGTACAAAATCCTGCTATGTCACAGTCCCATCTCTTTAATTAAGATTCTCTAAACTGGAAGTGAAATCCTGTGAAATCAATACGAAAATCAACATTGATTTCACATAATCAAGATTTTTGTCATGGATGTTTATGGTCTATTTTTTTGATGTGTTAAAGCAGCCTTTGTTCTAAAGGTCTGAATTTAATTTGCTATATATTTGTATATTATCCAGAATTCCTTTACTGCCTTGAAGTGCCTGTAAGGATACCTAGGTTTTCATGTGTGTACCTCATGAGTTGCCAGTTTTGGTACCAGGCACTCCAGAAATTCTGGCTGCTTAAGACCATGTTAAAGATAGTCTTGTTTCCATTGGCAAAGCACCTGTCCTAGGGAAGGGTTCGTGGAAACACAAATGTGTCCAGATGGGGCACTTAATTGGTACTTCCACGTTCACCAGTTCTTAACACAAATTTGTCTGTATCTGTAGCTTTTTCTTTGCATACAGGAATCTAAACCAATAAAAATCTGTGTCCAAAGGTAGTTGTCAATTGTACTGGATTTAGTTTAATCTTAGCAGAAGTAAAGCAGAACTATCCATTTGGAAGTCACACCTTACTGACAGGATACTGCCCCATAAAACTTTTTAACTTACCGATTTGAGAGATTTGCAAGTCAAGGGTGAACACTGGCTAAAACTTGTCTGTGATTTTTTTTTTTTTTGACTGAGAAGAAAAGATCTAGGCCAACAAAACGCCGACACGTGCAAGAGAGTTCCAGCTCTTCAGAGAGCAGCAGTGAAGACGTAGAACTGGACTTATCAGACAGTTCAGAGGAGGAGACAACAAGCAAGGAGGAGTGTGAATTTCCCAGCATTGATTTGTGGATACCAACACGGACAAATACGCAGGAGTCAAACAAAGGAAGATACCAAACTCCATCCCTTTTCTCTCCTGCGAGTGCTGATGCAAAGACCAGTAGCAGCGAAGTTCCAAGTGCACCGTGTGATGGAGACAAGGACAGAGTTGCCGATAAATCGTCAGAGTTGAACACCCTCCTGAGGGGCATTGCGCGTCCACATTCAACAGACATCATTGTGAAGAATCCAGCAGAAGTAATGAACAAGGTGAATCCTGGGATTCTCAGTCTGTTCTTGATGGGATTGGAGCTTAGATCAAAAGCAGCCAGGAAGTGCAGTTGCTGCAGTGAAGAGAGTATGTGATGAGTAGATGGCAAAATCTTTTTTGTGCCTCTGTTGGCAGCTTTCTCACTATGCCGTTGGGGGGTGCTGTTGGAAACCGAGCTGTGGGATTAAACAAATTTCTAGCACTACCTCCCCATGCATTACTGAGAAAATAGCTGTGTTCTTTCCTACCCACAGTGTCACAGAAACAAAACTTCTTTTATATCTTCATACAGCAGAATTGTGCAGTGAATTGTGTCTCTCTACCCTGGTGACTAGGGTGTATA
Organism: Balaeniceps rex; assembly: GCA_013401315.1. NCBI lineage: Eukaryota > Metazoa > Chordata > Aves > Pelecaniformes > Balaenicipitidae > Balaeniceps > Balaeniceps rex. The sequence goes on along the minus strand of VYZW01034120.1, from coordinate 165,771 downwards.
GGCTTAAAGTTTGGAAGAATTAACTTACTTACACATCTGTATCTGATTCCAAGTTGGGTTTTCACCCCTAATCAGGCATTGAAACAGTACAAACCCTCCTAGCACATTTTTGCAGAAAGATACTCCTTAGCAAAATATTAAATGTGAAAATTGCTATTTAAGTTCATGTAAGCAAAAATGTTCTGACTTTTGTGTTAAGAATTGCGTGTGTGCCCTAGGCTGTGGGGCCAACTGCACTGATGACAAATTTGTTGGTTACAGAAGTGGTGTGTTCTGGGGATTATGGCAGGCAAGGGTTGCAAGTGCTTTAATTGTGATTACAGGTACACCATTATTTTACTAGTGGAAGTTTAGGGAAGGGTCAGTGGCTTTTCCAAACCTCTTCCTGTTGCTTCCCTTGTACTGTTAAGCCAAAAAATGCAAAGAGAATCATCCAATAAATTTTGACCCTCAGTGCGGCTTTTTGTAGATACTTCACACAAAGGCTTCTACAAAGTAGAGATTTGGTATTGTGATAATGCACAAGGACTAAAAGGTAAGGTAAGCATCTGCACTTCAGGGCTGATTTCATTTGTTAAGATACTTCTAACAGCAGGAATGTTGAAAACTTTTGTACCTTCTGTGTATAGTCAGTGCAAGTAATTTTCTGTGAGATACTTTCCCTTTTACCTTTTCTTGTACGCTTTTGTTTTAAGGCTTCCAGATGTGGAAAGCAAGTGCTACGGGTTACCCTGGAGAACGTGAGAAGAGTATTAAGAAATAACACATGCTTTCAGAGGAAACTTGTAAGTGCCTCTTGTGTCCTGTCTGCTCTTGTGATGTGAGCACTTTCAGGCTGTATTTAGTGGGAAATTTTTTTTGATAGAATCACAGATTTTCTTGCACTGTAGCCTCAGGAGGAAAAGCTCATCATTTATTCCCCGCCCCCCCCCCAACTGCCCCATGAATAGTTTGTCCTGGGACTAATTATGGTAGAACCTTCCTAATTGGAACTCTAATTATGTATTTGTTCATGCACAGCAATCAAAGATACTAAAACCTTCTGCCACCATTTTATCAAAAATATCTGGAGTCAGTACTTCTGTTGGCCAGAAGGTTCAGGGGCTGCAGAACATCACGGAGAAAACTTACCGTCAAGAGAGAGAACGTTTGAGGAGAATGAACCTTGACAGAAAGCTTCTAATGGCAGTGACACCTTGGGTGGGCAACGTGCTACTGCCTTGCACCTTGCAAACTGGGAAGATGGCTTTTCGTCAGACAAAAGGTAGTGGTGACCCAACAGGGATAGTACTCTCCCTACTTTCTGACATCTTGTAAGAGACTGCCCAGCTGATTTTGATGTTGGACTTTTTTCTAGCTGATGCTATTCAAGAGAAGATTAAGTCAGTCAGTCTCGTGAGCACTCCTCTATTCACGCTTTTCATTCAGGTAGGTTTTACTGTCTTAGTAGCATTATCTGCTTTCAGACAGTGGTAATCTTTATTTCTGTATTTGATGCTTAAATAAATGGTTTATCTTTGTTCCTTAAACTAATCATCTAATTACTGGATTAATCTGACCTCATGGCTTGCATATGATGTTTCTTAAATAAATCCTACATTCAAAATCTAATACTGTGAGGATTTTTTTACATAAGTGTAAAAATGTCCTCAGAATCTTGCATGTGAAGCCTGTTCCATCCATCTTGTGTTGTCACTGGCTCTGCCAGAACATTTTTACATTTTAAATGTAAAATTTTAATGAAATTCTCATCTTGCAGCTCTTTCAGATCGATACCAATGGCTGCATGAAGATTATTCGTGAGAGAAGGCTAAGGCAGGCAGAGGTTCTTAGGGCTAATGCAAGAAGGCCTCAGCAGGTATTGCACGTGGTCTGTTTCTAAGCTTTTCCCACTGAAGTCTTGACTAAGGTAGAGATTTTTCATTGTGTGTGCCCAGTGGTGCTGTTTGTGTGTGTGTGTGTTACCAGTTTGTTTTGGTTCAGAAGCATAATAAAATGTACAGGATGTTGGCAGATGTGGGTTTGATTCACATCTTTGCTTTTTTAATGATCTTTAGATATCTCAGAAGTATAATTTAATATAATTTTTTTGGCAGGCTTCCCAAAATATGGAGACTTCTTCAGGTACCTACCAGAACATTTATTTTTATGATGTGCAAGAACTTTCACTTAATTCATCACGGTTACATTAATGACCAATTTAACTGAAGGAGAACTTCTGGAACAAAAACTACATTGTCATGCTCATTTTTGCTAGCTCTTGGATTTTCAGTTATTGGCTAAATATGTTACCCTTTGGTAAGGACTTGAAAAAATACTGAAGGGCTGGGGGACCAGTGGCACTGGGCCACCAGTTCTGTAGACTGTCGCTGTTACGCTTTTCTCCAGCAAGGTGCTGGCTGTAGGCTGTAGTGAACGTGCTGGCACTGACCAAAACCCCAGTTTGTTGTTGTCATCCTGGCTGCTGCGAAGTGCCGGTGTAGTGCTGACTGGTACAATTCCTCCTGTGCGGTGTTAAGGTGCATTCCTAGCCCATCTGTGATTTCTGGGGAAAATTACATCACTACTGAGTAAGTGGTAAGCTTGCTGCATCAGTTATCTGAAGGATGTCAGGACAGGGCTTGATTAAATCAAGACTATAATGTTGTAGGAACTCTCACGAACAGGAATTTTGCTACTTCCTGTGCAGGGTACTTGATGCTAAGGAATGGCTTTTGAAAATACTGTTCAATCTTTTTAATTTTTTTTTTAATTTTATTTCCCCTCCTCTATAGGCAATTCATCACAATCTTGTACTCAGAGGAACTCCCAAAGGGGCATACCAAGGAATCCTGTCAGGAGACCCGTTGCCTTAAAAGCAAGGGAGACTTCCACTGCTGTCTTTGAGAGCAGCGCTCCTGCCATGCAGGGAGCTCTTCCAGCCCAAGTGCAAAGGCAGAAGCCTAAAACTGTCTCGGAATTACTGAGAGAGAAGCGGCTAAGAGAATCCCGGGCTAAGAAAGCTATGCAGAGGACAGTATTTGTTGCCCCACAGATGCTGGTTTCGGGGCCTCTGATAATCCAGCACCCACCACAGCAAATCATTCCTTCTGCACAAGCAGGGAGCAAACCTGCAGCAGCTGGTTGTACAAATAGCCAAGTACAGTGTGCACCAGCTCCATTGCCAGCATTTACTTCTGTTGCAGGTTCAACTTCTACTGCTATTGTGCTTGAAAACCATTCCTCATCAGTGTCAGAAACTGGGGTAAGCCCTGGTTCCTCACAAGGGACAGAACTACAATCCAATAAGGAATTAAAAGAGCAAGCTTTGGAAAGTACCCCTGAAGGAGGGGTTTTTCCAGGCATGAATCCAGCTGCAGCAGAGAAGGCCCCACATCAGGGAGGGTGCAATGGTCAGGTCCTAGCTGGTAGCTCAGCTTCAGTAGTGTTGCAAAACCAAGCTTTTCTGCCACATCAGATTACAGTGGTGCCAGTTGGCATTGAGTCTGGCACCAACAAATTGTCTCTTTCCACACCAGTTACCTGTGAGCTGAATAGTAATGGGCCACAACAGAGGCCAGTCAATCTGTTGCCTGCTCTTGTAACTCCACAAACTGGTTCGCATTTGATTCCCAACAGCATACTGCCTTTCACGTGGGTCGTAACGCCACAGGCTTTGCTCCCCACCGCTGTACAAACTGTGGTGGGTGTTCCCCAAGGACTGCCAGCTGCTGCTGTGAGAAGTCAATGTCAGACAACTGTGACTTCCAATGCCAATGTCTCTGGCTTAGGAGTGCCTCCTGTATCAGTTGCAGCAAATACGCCTCACCCCAGCAGTGCAGAGACAAAAGCACCAAGTGCCCAGTTAGCAGAAGGAGTACCTTTGGGAAAGACAACTAACCATTCCACAATTCTCTTACCTGTGACCTCAGCGAGTCCTGGATGCACCACATCCAGCGTTTCTTCTGCAACACCTGCATGTTCAGATGGCTTCTCCAAGGATTCTGACTCCTCTGCAGCTCGGACTGCTCTTCCACCTGATGCACCAACCCTGCATGCTGTGCTGCTGCCCCAGACACAGCTACCTGCAAGCACTCAAGGGTCTGATTCCCCATGTGTGTCGAGTCTTGCTAGCTTGGGAAAGAGCCATGACTCCATTACAACAAACAGATCATCTTCTAATCCAAGCATCATCACAAAAGGAATTGTGCTGCAGCCGGGAGAGCCAGTTCCCCATAACAATGTCCCGAGGAACTCTGATTGCTTTGCTGCACAAGCATTGAAAAATAGACCTATTGCTTCCAAACCTCCGAATACGCAGCCTGCTGACAGTCCACCCCAGCCAACCACTTCCAGTGCAGAAAAGAATCTACTTGACTTCAGCCTGATTTCCCTTGAAGATGAGGGGCTAGTGAAGGAGTGGCTGAATGGTAAACAAGGTGTCCAGGTACCATCACTGCAAACCAGGTTGCCTTATTTGCCACCTTTTCTGTGCAACTTAAAAACCCTCTCGAAGCTACTTCTGCAGAAAGCAGCTCTAGAAGAGCAAGCGGCATGTCTTCTGCCTTCTGATGCTAGTCAGGATGAGGGCACTGGGGTTGATTTGCACGCTATCGGAGAACTGGTGCAGCAGAAACTCGGCGATAACCCTGCTTACCTCCTACTGAAAGCCAGATTCCTAGCAGCCTTTACACTCCCAGCTGTACTAGCAACTCTGCCTCCTCCAAAAGTGACAACAACTCTGTCAGCCAGCAGGAAGCAATATGAAGAGAGTGACGAAGAGGAGTGGCAGAGTGAGAAGGAAGTGTCTGAGGAAGAGAGCTGTGGGAATGAATTAACGGGTGTACGGCTGGATTGGGCAGTCGGTGATGAGCCTGGGGATAAAGATGCTGATTTACTAAATCAGGTAAAACAGAGGTGCCAGGGACTAAAAGCACTAAGTTACTGCCAGCTAAATATTGCACTGGAATCCAGGGTGAAACCCCCACTGTTCTTAAGTGTAGCAGAAATTTGGTCCTTTTGAATAAGCATAGTTTTGCAGCTGATAAAAGGAAAAGCTCTCTAGCTCAGCTGGGAGCCCTTAGTCCTCACAAGGGTAAAAGCCCGTGTTTTATGTAGCACGTTAAACTTGACGTGATAGTTCCCAGAAGTGGATATCAAAGCTCCCTTCCTCTTAGTTTATAATCTGCTGCGCTGACTCTTGTATTTTTGAAATCAGGCCCTTGTTTTTCATTGTATGTGTCCTTTAAACCCCAATAATATCAGGGGAATTGTATATGTTTGCTCCTATTGCCATTTGAGGTCTTTGTCCCAAATTGTTTTATATGACTAGAGATTATTAGAGTATATGGATCGATGTAAGGCATAATGTCAACCTAAAATCAGTCTCTGATTTTTAAGCTAAATCCATTACTGCCCAACACTGTTTCTTACAGAACATGCCAGGAAGTTGTGCAGCTCAAACTTGCATTTCAATTCATTGTGGCTCCAAAATAAACAAACAAAACACTAATGAAGATGAATAAACAAGGTAAATGGCTGCTTCTACAGAAAGATGGCAAAGCTGCCTAAAAATCAGAGCTTTCCCATAGTAAAAGTCAGCAGTTATCTTTCTATGCTGGCTCTGACTTTTAGGTCGGGGCCAAGTTCAGTGTAGTTTGAACTGTGAGCAGTTAGTCCAAAAGTCACCAGCAATTCTTCACTGTCTCATGGCCTTACTGCCAACTTCTGTCCTGTGTCATCCTTCACCGGGCTCCCTCCCACTCCTTTTATTAACGCTATAGCCAGTCTGTTTTCCTGGTGCTTTTCAATTAAAAGTTTGTGGTAGGGGTATGTTTGATGAGAAGTCAAAAGTTTGTGTTGACCCGTGTTGTCTGCGGCACTGTCTGGCTCCAGCAGTGAAAGCTAAAGCATCACTTGTGGCAGGCACGCAACCTCTCTAACGAACGGTTGTGCCCACAACCTCTGTAATGAACGGTTGTGCCCAGACGGAAACTACAGCAGGAACTTCTCTAGTTTGGTAGCGGTAGCAGAAGCAGGAAGAAATGCCAGTGTTGGCTGAAGGTTTTGCTCTGAAAACTTGGGGATGTTTTGTGCTTGCTGTGACGTTGGTAATCGAATGTTGTCCCATGCTTAATTTTGAAGGTAAATAGAAGATGGTTTTGGAAATCTTGCTGAGCTCCCTAAAATAAAAAGATGGCTGAAGGGGTTCTTTTGCAGTTATGCTAGCTCTCATGGTGTTGATAGTCTCTTCTGCTTATGTTGCAGGGCATGGGAGCTGAAGAGAATGCTGCACAGTCTGTCTTGGACTCCTGCACTGATGTGGCTGATGACAGTGCTCCTCAAATCAGGAGAAGTGCCCGCTTCAGGAAAAGGAGGAGGATGTGAGAAGGAAATGTGTTAGTAGCTACTCAGTGAATCTCGTATTTCTTGCCTGAGAAGAGAACTTGAAACACATTTGTCTGTGGTACAGCTTAGACAATGACTCATGACCCTAGGAAAGGACTGAAATTGTCTTGACTTTTGTTCCTTTAGGACACAGAGTTCTACAATCACCCACTAATCATAGACTAAGGCCAATACTTTGACTTTCAAGGGGAGGGAAAGTTGATGTCTGCATGATAAAATTATATACAAAAGTCATGAAGTTCAAACATTTGGCAGCCTTTTTGTCCATGCTACTGCCTGCTAGTATTATACCTAGTTGGTAGCACTCTGCAGGCTTGGCTGCTAAAATGAGGCTAGTAGAGGGTCATAATTGGTGGGACAAGAAAGCCTGGGCAGCTACTGCTGAAGAGAAGGTTTGTGTGTGTGAATGCTAAACACTTGCAGCAGAAGCCGAAGTAAATCCTTGCTGCAGGTTCCTGCAAGCTGGTGGTAAGATGTCCTTGCTTGGGGTTGTCAGGCAATCCTCTAGGTCCTGGGCAGGTAGCAGCAGCTTTTTGGGTAGTTTGCCCTCTGTAGCCTAGCTCGTGAGTCTTGAAGTGAAAAATAGTATTAAAAGCTGGTGGGAAGCTGGGGCTTAAGACCAGTGGGTACGTCATTGGAGTTTGTCTTTAACACTTCATCTTTGAACAGCTTTGTGGTTTGTTTGGTTTTGTTTTTTTCCCTGGCTAGATGGCTTCATTTCTCTACATGTGTAACAGGACAGCTTCTATAGGGTACAAGCCTGTTATGTCTTAGTGTCTGTTGAGGCTTTTGGTGAAATAGACCGAATTAACATGAATGGTGTTCGATTTCACGTGTTGTCAGATGAGACTCTTGGGGTTTCTTCTTTAAAACTGGTTTTAGAAACTCCAAAAGGGCAGCTTCCCTATAAAAATGCTGTGGCTAATAGGAGTTGTTTGTGCTTTGTTACAGGAGTCACTCAAATGAGGTCTGCCTTCCTACGTGGCAGTAGGAGATACTCTTTGCACTATTCACTTTTAACACTTCCAACAAACTGACTAAATGGACCTGGGGAAGAGAGGAAAATGGCTGGACTGGTTTTCCCATCGCCTAACAAAGTCTGCATCTTTAGACAGGTTGCAAAAAATGAAACAGAATGGCTGGAGGGAAGTCTTTCAGGCATAGACCAATTCTGTTCTCTTTCAAACTAGCACCTGCCATAGATGCTGGGGGGAAGATTGCTGGAGATCTGGGGAAACCAGCAATGATGGTTATTTATTTCCTTTTTGTGTTAGCCCCTATTTATGTGAATGATTATCCATGTTCAGAATATGTTGTTCATTGGGTGTTTTTTTTAGTGCTGTGACAGTGGTTTTGCTTGATAGCTAACTGACTGGATACTGCTGAATAAGCAGCAGATTAATTTTGTATCAAAATGAGTCTTGAGTATTTGTTGAAATACAGATGTTTTATTTTTCTCACTTAAAAATTACTGATGTAGTCTGTGTGGTTTTTTTTCTGGTAAATAGTGCTTTTAATAATATGTGTGTGAGTGTGATTGCTAATGGGAAAAATGAAGTTTGCAAGCTGCATGAAAACCAGGGAGAATGTGGAAAATGAATATGCATGTGGCTAAAACTGCAGGATTGAATTAGGCTTGGATTCTTTCTTGATTCTTCCACAGTCTGCCCCATACAGACATTAGCAAATCACTTAACAAAAACTTGCTTCTTCATTCATAAAACAGCAATTTCTGTCTTACAGTGAGGTGCAAAGCTAGCTGAGTCAAAGCTGATAAAATCTAGTGGGAAAGTGCTGCAGAAAGCTTCATTCCACTGCACTGGCTAAGCTTCCTGAGAGTAGTGGTGAGTTTAGAGCGCTGTGAGTTGCAACTCTTCTACGAGGGTCCTTTAGGCAGAGCTGGGGTCAGGGGAACAGTGGCTACCAATGTTGCTGTAACTGGGTGTCAAGAGATTATGAAGCAAAAGGAATGATTTTGAAATGGCTTTCCTCTTGCAGTGTACTCTGTTTTCCATAAGCCAGTATAGATAACATTTTTCCAAGAAATTCAGATGTGGCAGAAGCTCTGCCATACAGTTCTGTGTGCTATTCACCCCAGGGTTGTTACTGTGAGGCACTGGTAGTAAATGTGATCTGTGCTCTAAACAATTGTTGTCCTTTGCAAATGCCGCTCAAGAGATGCCCTTGTAATCTTACTGCTCGTGGAAAAACTTGGTATAACTATAAGAGGAAGCAGTCTTTGTTCTTTTTCACGATTAAACTGATCTGTTACTATAGAACAAAAACTCCTGAGGCTCGATTGGTCAATTAGCAGACATTCTGATTACCTTCAGTGAGGGCATAGCTAATAGAGGTACTGTATCTTTTTTTAGTGTAAAGCTAATTTAATGCCTAACAAGAAGCACAGGCTTAAAGAATCTCTGAGCATCTCTGCCCCACTCCTAATGATAACATGGAGAAATTCTCCAGAACCTTAGAAAGTAGAACAAAGAGTAGAGTGGGAAGCTAATGGGAAAATGTGTCATGCTGCCATGGTATCAGAGCGTGTATGTTCTCAAGACTTTTTTAAAACAGACTGTTAGTGAGTTCTTGTTGCAGCTACAGTTCTAGGACTGTGGGAAGGCAGGGAGGCAGTCAGAGGTATGATGTTGATGCTTAACATCATCACAATGCTGCTTGCCGTGCTGCTCCTTTAATTACTGTTAGAGCCACAGCCTGTAATTTGGGAATCGTGGGTTATCTTCCTTGCTTTGCCAAGACTTGACTCCCTTTCCCTCAAAATACTGAGTTGTCATAATTATGCTTGAAGCTTAAGGACATCCAAAATTAGAGGCATCATTATACAAATCATCCTTTTCAGCTGAACTCTAAACCAAGAGAGAGTTCTTGCTGCCACCTGCTTTCCTGTATAAAGATGTTAACAGCTGAAAGGCCATTTGAAGAGCCTCTTTCTTCTAACTCTGTGGCTTGTTTTGTCCCCTGAAATCAGCTAGACAGACCTATCCTGTGACCTTCACTCTTTTTAGTCTTTCTGACCACTACACAAAGAAACTTTCTGGACCCTAGCTGGTACTTCAGTGGTACAGATTGGAAAACAAAGCCAGAATGGGTCTAAAATCACTGCATATGTAATGCTACTGACTTGCAATGTGACTAGTGTTTTTATTATCCCCCATCACCCATTCTGGGTTCCCCTTTTTTTTTTTTTTGTCCTTCCCTTTCCTGTCTCAGAGTATAGCTGAGTAGTTTCCCCTTTTCTCTTTTCTGAAACCAGTTTTGCTCCTGGAATGATCTTTGCTCTAGCCAGAGCATAAAGAGAGGCTGCATCCAAGACAAGTTTTCTCGGAGACAGGACACAGATGAGTGTTGCTAGACCAGGAGAGGAAACAAGGAGGCTTTTGACAGCACAGGCTCAGGTTGGTCCATGTACTGCAGAATGGTTTATTTTAACAGGGAAAAATTTTTTATTTTACAGCTCTGAGGTAAGGATGTGGTGTTTATCAACAGAGGAATGCATTTCTTGTAATCTGCTGGGGCTGGTTTGATGTCAGGCGGAGCAGAGTATTTTCTCCTTGATAAGTAATGATGAGTTCTATGCCAGTCCAGCTCATTAAAGTTAACTGACAATGTACTGTGTAACAAGTATGTGCTGAAGATGTTTGGAGTCTTTCTCTGTGCTGGAGCAGAAAAACAATGAAGGTTTGAGATGACCTTGGAGAGAGATGCAGTAAGATGGGTGTGAAATCCTAGCCCCTGTATAGCTGCTGATTGTCAGAACTCTGTTCTCACTCCCTGCTCCCAAATAAGATGACTAAAAACTGAGGTTTCTGGCAGCCTTCCTGAGCCCCTGGAAATGACAATGGCTACTGCAGTCATCTCGTACATGTGATATAGGCATAGTAATTAATGACTGGGATTTCAGAAGGTACTCATTAGGGAACAGTCTGACCACAAAGGGGCAAAGAAATAAAAATAAAGCCAGTTTCTTATTTGAAAGGCAAAGAAGCCTGGGGGCAGAAGTGTTGGGTTTTCTGCATCTGTTTACCTGCACACTTCCAGGCTGAGAGGAAGTAGTTTTTCTGACCCTGTGGTTAATACCAGGCTCTTGTCAGGAAGCAGGTAACTAGTAACCCCAGCGTACAGCTGCTGCAGGGGGGAACTGCAGCAAGCTCCCACCAAAGACACACACAGAAGCACTCTTCATCAACAGGAATGCTTCCATGGCCTCTCAGTGTGTCTGTCTGTTAGTCACGCAGGTGGTGTTTGTGAGCATAAATTGTTGAAGCTGCACAGGTGGAATCTGTGAGGTGGATGTGAGAGGCAGCTGATCTCATGGTTTCCTGGTGCATGATTTGCACCTCTGTTTACAGTGAAAATCGTATACAGCTGTGTGTTCCCCTTTGTTGCACATGGATAAAGTACAGCATACAACAGAAAAAACAGCTTTTGTATGATTACAGCTGAACGCAGTTAAGGCTATTGGCATTGGGGGCTTTTCACAGAGGCTTTTGTGGGTGTTGGATTTAGTGACTTTTCACAGAGGCTTTTGTGGGTGTTGGATTTAGGTCAGACAGAATACAGGGATCTCTTGAATGCTGGGAGACTGAGAAGGAAGAGTGTGAACTGTTCATAAAGAAGAGGCAACAGCTAGTTAGGAGAGCTTTAAAGATGTTTTCACTTCTTCAGCAGATGCTTAGTTTCAAAAAGTTGCGGTTTGCCATCAGCTTATCCTGTGTTGTGTTCCACCCTTTTTGTATTGCTTATGGGGATTAAAGATTTAATTCTAAGGATAGTTGAGCATCTGGAGAACCCATGGTGAAGTCAGTGAGATTTGACAGCACTTTCTTGAGGTACGCTGTTGGGAATGTAGAGTTAGTTGGATTTTCCTCTATTCATGGGGCTCTCGACTTGCCTGTCGCCAGTGGACCTGTTGCTAAACAGTTTCACTTTCCTCTTGCAGTGAGATCTGGGAGATGTTCAGCTTTTTGGAGGGAGATCATCAAGCTTTGGTGACTTCTGTTTTCTTGGAATTTCACGCTAGCTCTCCTTCACGTATGTGTCAGCAGCATTGGCACTAGCCTCGTGGCTGCTGATATCTCCAGTCTGGTACCGCACTGTTCTTTCAGGTATGACTGTAGTGCATCAGCGTGTTCTGCAGGTGATTTGCAAGTGCTGAGTTAAAGACCACATGGGAGATGCGATCCTGTATCTAAAAGACACTTTTCCTTTCTCAGTCTGTTAACATACTTGGTTTCACCACCACCCCACTACTCTAGGAGGCTTACAGTCTGCTTGTTTGTTTTCTGATTTTGTTTTTTCACGACAAGACAACGCTGCTCACTAATACTTCTCACTCGCCAACATGTTGGAAGAAGATAACGATGAGACGTGTTGGAATAACCTGGAGAACTTCCGTGTGAAGCTGATCTCTGTGATAGATCCTTCCCGTATAACACCCTATCTTCGCCAGTGCAAAGTGATCAGCCATGATGATGAGGAACAAGTTCTTAATGACCCCAGCCTGGTCATGCGCAAACGGAAGGCAGGTGGGTGAAGTGCAGCCTTTGGCTCCATAGATGTTCCTGTGCTCTGTTGCCTCTTGGGAGCAGATTGGAACAGAGTGCTAATGGACTGGGCCTCAAGGAACGTGTCGCTTCTAGGTTACCACCTGCCTGTGTTTAGACACAAACGTTGTAGGCACTGCTATGCAGCCCCTTTCCCCTCCCCTTCTCCAGCACATCATTGTGGGGAGAGGAGGAATGGAGATGGCTTTATCGATGCATTCCCAAGCTGTGTAAGGGTAATGGGAACACAGAGGGTGTGCGGCCTTTTGGTGTTCTGGATCTCTAGATTAGCATAAGGGAGGGAGTCGCTGTGGTTTGACCCACAAGGCTATTCTTGTGTAACAATTTTGCAGGGGGAGATTTCCAAGATTAATGCAGCATGTATTGTTCCTCATTCCTATCTTCTGGTGTTTGAGGGAACGCTGGCAGCACATTAAGTAAATTCTTTCATGACTGTTCTATATAGCCATGGTCTTGTTCCAACCAGAAAGAATGACAGAATTTATTATGCTATTAGTACATCTTTTGGATTGGATTAACTCTTATTCATAAATTACTGAGGGTCATTGAAAAAAATTAATTTTCCCTGTTTTCCAGATTGGAAAACCACAGAACACAAAGAGAAGCCCCCTGGGCTTGATTTTGTACAGAGTATTTCTAGACAAAGTAGAGAACTGAGCTCAAAGTCTTTTTAGTCCAGGCTCTCTTAGGCTTGTCCCTGCTACCTCTCCAGTTACACACACAGCATTCTTAATGCTAGTGGCCCTTTTTTCCCATATTTGCCTCTGGTATTTGGAAGCGGAGCCTCGAGCTGCAGAAACTGTCATGGTGCTTTGTTTTAACTTACCTTATCAGCAGGATAACATAAAGTGTTCTTCTGAGATCTGCTTTTTGCACTCACTGTAGTAGGAGCTAGGTACAAGGGTTAAGTTTGAACTGTTCCTTCACAGTTAAAATACTTTTGTACAGTCACTCGGCAATTCACTTAGGATTGGCTGGGGGATTTGATCCCAGGGACTTCAATCTGCATGTGGAGAAAGCGCAGCAATTTTTTGTCATGTTAGAAATAGGTAAAGAGATAACTAAATGAATAGAATATCCTGTTGCTATTATTTCAGGTGTCCTTCTGGACATTCTTCAGCGAACGGGACACAAGGGCTTTGAGGCGTTTCTGGAGAGTCTTGAGCTTTATTATCCACAACTGTATAAGAAAATAACTGGCAAGGAGCCCAGCAGGGTTTTCTCTATGATTATAGGTAATGTTTGTGTTCTGAAAAAACAGCTCTTCGTTTGGTGTTGCTGTGCAAATTAAGGGGGGATTCACCTCCACTTTTACCTCTCCCCAGCTTCAGTGAGCAGTCGGGAATGTTCCCTGGCTTGCTCCATGTGTGCTTCAGAAGGGTTCTGGCAAGAATGGCCTTGCTGTCTTGGTGTCACAGGCTGGACTGGGAAGGGTGGAGGAGGAAGCAGAAGGATCAATTCTTCCTTCTGCCTGTTCTGTCAGTGATGCTGTGGTGTAGAAAGGCACAGAGCAGGGGGAAAACAGCGGGGATAATTTGATCACACGTGTCATCAGGGTTTGCATGCTTGTGCATGGCATGTGATGATCCCGAGCTGCAGTGCTATGTGGGTGGGAATCTGTGCTGTACGTGTGTCCAGGGAGCAGACAGGACAGTGGTGGCTGACGCCTGTCCACCAAACAGACACCGCTGGGGAATCCGGCCTGAGCCAGCTCCTAATGAACGAGATCATGAAGCTGCAGAGCACTGTGCAGGAAGAGCGGCGGAAGGCCCAGGAGCTCACCGTGTGGCTGCACACCAAAGAGGACACGATCAGAGAGATGTGGGTGAGAGACAGCCTGCTCCGCAAGCACCAAGAGCGGGCACAGAAGATGAAGGAGGAGAGGGACAGCCTGAGCAAGGAGCTGCGGAAGTGCAAGGACGAGAACTACAACCTGGCAATGAGCTATGCCAAACAGAGCGAGGAGAAGAGCACTGCCCTCATGAAGAACCGGGACCTGATCCTAGAGGTCAGTAACCCTTTTCTAAAGCTTCCCCCTTCTTACCTGATCCCTGGAAGGCTGTGCTGTGCTCTGCACCAGACTTGTCTTTGCCCGAGATGGTCTGGACCAGCCCAGCATGAGGTTCTGTGCATCTTCTCTAGCAGGTGGCATGTCTTTGGGTTCCCTAGCTCAGCCCCGTAGGCCCATGTATTACAAGTTATGCTGTGAAGAATTAACAGTCTTCCCCTCATTCAAGACTGGGCCCTCTCGCAGGAGCAACATGTTGTATCCATTTAGCACACAGGCGGGACTCTGGTCACCAGAGCACCAAGCATCCTGAGGAAAACAAAGCTGAGGAGAAACTTGCCCCATGTTTGTCTGGGGAATGGAGTGAGAACTGTTTCTGCAGGCCAGAGTTTTCTCTTTGTTACTGATGAGCTCTGAACCTTCTTGTAGATTGATCACTTGAAGCACAGCCTCATGAAGGCTGAGGATGACTGCAAACTGGAGCGTAAGCACACAATGAAACTCAAGCATGCCATAGAGCAGCGTCCAAGCCATGAGGTGATGTGGGAGATCCAGCAGGAGAAGGAGTTGCTCTTGGCCAAGAATCAGGAGCTGGAGAACACTCTCCAGGTTGGTGGGGGTGGTTGGATATGGACTCCTGAGAAGTGATTATTTGTAGCAGCCAGGGCAGCGATGGGGCTGCACTGAAGATTGTGTGGGTCAGCTGTGACCTTGTTCTCCCAAGTCAATAGGTGGTTGCTGTATCTCACTTTTTTGGTCCAGCAGGTTGCCAGGGAACAGAATTTGGAGAAGAGCCTCTCCAATGAGACGCTGGAGAATGACTGTAGCCAGATACTAGAAGAACGCCGGGAGCTGATGAACACCATTTACAGCCTTCGCAAGGAGCTGCGGCGAGCTGAGGTGCTCCAAGACAAAGTATGTGATCCATTGCAAATTCCTGCTGAGGGTCAGTGGGTAAGATAGGCAGATGAAGCACCCGCAATGTCTTGCCTATGGAGCAGAGGAACTCCTCAGCAGCAATCCTTGCTGCTTCTACTCTAGTGTCTGTGTTGTAGTTTGTTGAAAAAAGGCTCACTAATATTTTAGCATTCTGTGTCTGTGGCATTAACTGTTACCTGTTAATGCCTGTGTTAGTTAACAGTCCCTGCCTCAGCCTGGAGGGTAATGGGAGTTTTTATCATGATTGGCAGCTCAGGTACATGTAAATCCATCATGTTAGCAGTCCTCCTAGTCATGTTGACCAACCTTCAGGTTGGCCTTGCTCTAACTGGGCAGTCTGGCTGAACTTTGACATTGCGTGGAGGTCTGGTCATAGCAATCTGTGGCACAGAGCAGAAGCGGTGAGAGTCTAGCTCAGGCTCTGCCCACAAGCAGGGTGCTTTTGACCTTGTCTCAACAGTGTGCAGAGGAAAAAGAGATGCTTGAACTACAGTGCACGTCTCTGAGGAAGGACTCCCAGATGTATAAAAAACGGATTGAAGCTGTCTTGCAGCAGATGGAGGAAGTAGCTTCAGAAAGAGACCAGGTGATAAAACATTCCTCTTGGACCTGCTACTAATCCCTGCTTTGCTGCTTGAAGTGGGCAGATGCTGTAACTCTGAATGTACTGTTGTGTGACATGCCACACGTGTTGTCCCTTACGCCAGGCCCTCCTGACCCGAGAACAGTTCTATACGCAGTACTCCAAGAACCTGGTTGAGAGGGATGCTTACCGCAAGCAGATCCGGGAACTGGGGGAGCGATGTGACGAAATGCAACTGCAGCTCTTCCAAAAGGAGAGTCAGTTGCTGGCTACTGAAGCCAAGCTGAAAAGGTTGCAACTGGAGCTACCCACACTGGTATGTCTGCGGGGTTGTCATCTGTGTGATGGGTTGGGAAGCTGAGTATAGGGCCAGAGCGTGACTGTCCCGAGGCCTTTGCACCTAACCAGTTTGAATTCAGCAGGCAGTGGCCAGCTGCGTGCGTAACCATTTCCATGTACATGCCGAGTTTAGAAAAACGATGGTTCCTGTTGCCTCACCCTGGTTCCAGGCACGGATAAGCTGGACTGATGCAAGCTGAGGCCTTCTGTGTTTGTGTTTGGAGCATGTCCAAAGATGACGAGGGGATCCTCAACCACCAAAGAGTGAACTCTATTTAAATAGAGACCATGTGGGAGCCATTTGGATGAAATGGGAGCAGGGTGTAAGGGTGCTAAAATTTCTGGAATGAAATTAGATATACAGGGGCTTTTAGTTAGTGGCATCTTGTGTACTTTCTCCAAGTGGTCAGGAGTGTAGGAGGGAGGAAGTCCACACTTCCCTGTTTCCTGGAGCTTTCAGTCTCCTGTATATTCACTTACTACCACTTCTTCGCTTATAAAGAATGATTAATTTATACTGGTTTTATTTCAGACCTCTGACCTGGACGATACCTCCTCCAGAGATTCCCAGGAAGTGAGTAGGGTGCCTTGTTTACCTTTTACTTTCTCCGGGGATGGTTTCAAATTCCTCACTTGTGCTCAGTTCCCTAAGTAAAAGCAGTTTTCAATCCATGGCTCAGGCTCATTTCAGTGATATCAAAAAGTACAGAGGCAGCAAAACAGACCAGTGACAGAATCTCCCTGTGTCCTGAGATTTCTAAGTATAGGACACAGTTATGGCGTTAGTCAGCAAGATTTGTTGAGTCTAAGCAAATCAGGGGAATTGAATTATTTTGAGTTGCTTCTAATTGTCTCTCTCGTGGGAGAACAAGCAAAAATAAGTCTTACCCCGGGGACATCTGTAGTACAGAGTTTTCACTTAGTTTGTAACTTCAGTGTGGAAGTGATTGTCACGTTGTCTGGGGGCTAGATGTATAAATGAGGCCAAAGGAACTGGATCTACTCATGGAGGATAGATCCATGAGTAGATCTGTAACTTCTGGCTCAGTCTCCTGTTTTGCTGACCGCAAGATGCACTAAGGAAAGGTCGGTTGTATGCATGTCCTGTTTCTTATATACCTCCATCTGTTCCTAGCTACTGTGTGAGACAGAATAAGGGGCAGTTCTCATGTTCTTGCTTTGTTTCTGTCCCATAGCTTACTCTTCACGGTCACCTAGATGAAGATTCACAACCGACTAAAAGTAAGGCTTTTCTTGGGAAAACGTGGAGTAGAATTCTTGAGAGGATGGTCCAGTGTTTCAAAGGGACAGGAAAAGACATTCCTGGATTTTATTTTTAGTAAAGAACAGGTAGTCTGACTGGCGAGTTTGTGAGAGATGCTTCTCAGTGGGGTGTGCTTGGTACTCTGAGTAAGACCTCCTTGACATGACTCAGAATAGGTACCGATAAATCAAGGTATTCTGCTGTACCACCATCTTTCTCACCTATAAAAAGGAGAACATGTCTCCAGATGCTGGGAACAGTGAATGCTTGTAAAGGTTTTTTGAGAGAAAAAGCTCCACGGGCCATCTTTTTACTACATGGTCTCTGAAAGTGTCTTTCATATAGCTGAATGACCTGGGTAAAGTGGTATCATTAGACCATCCTAGGACCTCGAGTCTTTTCTGAGGTAATCTGTCTACTGAATTTGTCCAGGAAAAATCACCTGGTACCTGGTGCCTTTGGGAAATAGCTCCTGGGTGCCTTTTTCCCCCCTCACTTCTCTTGCATTTGTGGCAGAGCTGAGAACAGAACATTCTTCTACGTCAGCTAGACCATGTGGCTTTCTCCAGGGATTTTTCCCTCCCCTCTTCCCTTTTATGTTGCAGGCTATTTTCACAAAAGCAGAACCATGTAGTTAACACTGTCACTGGTTCTGTCTCTGTAGCATCCCCAGTGGCAATGATTCAGCAGTGTGGAAAGGCATTAACAGGCTCCTCTAAGAACTTGAAATTGTCTTTCGAAACATGTTGAGAAAGGAAGGGAACTAGCACAGTAGAAGAAATTTTCTAGTTTGATCTCCTGGAAGGTCTAAATGATCTTTTCATTCATTGAGATGGGAGATTTTTCACAAAAGCTAACCAACACTGATCCCAAAAGCCTATGATTTTACCTCACTCAGTTCAAAAACATGTATCACGATACCTGATCACTACATAAGGAGCTTCACTAAAATACAGTCTGATGTTAAGTGCCTTGATATGCACAACTTAGTTGTTGGGGAACAGGGACAAATTATGGTTAAAATAATGATTAACATGAGTTCTCGTGGTGACCTCTAACATGATTATTTTTTTTAATGATGCTAAGCAGGTTTGGTTTGCTCCTGCATAAGCAGAAACTAGAAAGCTGCTGTCTCTTTCTGAGCCTGATGGGGAACTCCATCATCCTAAGCAAGATTCAGGGGTCAAGTGAAATGAGAAGTGACTCGTGCATTGATCACAGGACTGAATCCTGAACATCTTGAGGCTTGGTTTCAGTTCTGCTGCTGACTCTTGTGTAGTGTTGGGCAGCTGTTACATTACAGCTATTGCTGTTTGATGAACTGGTGGAGGGAGAAGTTAACTTCGCAATGGCAACTATGACTAAAGCTGTGATTTTTCCTTCTCTTGGAAGATTCCCCCGAAGAACAAAACCAGCAATTTAGCACTCGAGAGAGCAGTCTGCCTCCAAAGTCACCCAGTGTAAGAGAATCTTTGTGGCCTCTCTTTTACTATGCCTGGGGTTTGTGATCTTTTAATGTTCTTGTTAATGATGGATTTACCAGGTTTGAGAAGCATGTAAGCAGCTACTGCTTTTCCAAAATCTGAGCACATTGTGCAAATCACCCTCCAAAAAGGATGAGCTCTGAACAGCAGAACACATATGTTGATTATTTCTCCATCTGTGCCTAGAAAATTCTTCTAATTACTTTCTGGCCTTCATCTCTGAGTATGGATGTTTTCCAGTTTAATTGTCTGCAGTATTACTGTTGGTACAAGAAACAGAATCCCAAATTTACAAATGGCAGAGAATGAAGATGGTAAAACTATGTGAAACAGATGGATTACCATCCTGCACACACAGTAGTGGACAGCCCAGAAATGAACATGTGGTACTTCAGTCTGCAGGCCCAAGCAGATGCAGGAAGCTAGCTGTATGCAGTAGACTGCTTTCCTGGATGAGGGTTTTGGTAGTGAACAGCTGTTCCTTGTCATCTGAAGGCATAGGGTTTTTTTCTCCTTCATTTAAATGTAAAGTGATTCATTGCACAAATAAGTCGGAGAGGAGAAATGACCAAGCTTATTTGGGTGGTCTGCAGCCTTTTACCCTGCAGAGGCCAGACGCAGTACGTCGGCCTCAAAACCAGCCACCTTTGCAGAGCGGGTTTGCACTACCTGGTGCTAACATTTATCTGATCTTTGGAGGAATCCAGTTCATATCTGTTTGCATTTTTTTTGCATTTCAAGGAGTGTGGCTTAGCCAACGAGGAACTGGCAGAAAAGGAGCGGAGGAGGATGAAGGACTGCTTTGAGCGTTACCGAAGGTCTGGACTTTCGTAAGCAGGACTAATTTAGACATACCCGTGTGATTTAACTGATTAGCTTCTTGTATGTATTTCCTCTTTTCTGGCCATCCCCTGTCCCCAGGCTTGATTCATGGAGGGCATAAATTCATTACAGATCTTTAGAGGCTCATGCTTGTAGCTGAACTGCTTGAGACTCTTGGTTTAGTACCAGAAGTAGCTAAGATAGCAGTGATCACATTCACTCTGGCCCGTGCAGCCGGTTCCACAGCAGGGTAGTGGGGGTGGCTCCAAAGAATTGCTAGTTTAATAAATTCGATAGATTTCTCCTATGCGAGTGAAATCTGTCTGACGTTCACTGTCCATCTGACATACTGTTGACATTCAAGACCAAGCTCCCATGACTGTGAATGGGGGCAGATTTCCACCCTCTGTCCTCTTAAATGCTCTTGTTTGAAGGCCTGTTCCCCAAATGCCTGGTGTCTTTGCTGACCACTGCCTTTATGGAGCATGAGACCAATGAAAACCTTGAAAAACAGGGACCTTAGTTCTAGCATTAGATAAAAGTGCTCTTAATGGCACTGTAAATGACTCTTCTGACTGTTGACAATACTATTTTTATTGAAGAAAGGACTTTGGCTAGGATTTCTTGGCTTCTTCAACTGAGCATCAACAATACACCACACTTCAAGAAATCTAAGAATGTCTTCAACAATTTAGACCAATTCTCTTTACCCTATGCTTGCAGTCACAGCTTTAAGTTGGGTGTGTGAGCACACCGTCGTGTTCAGTTGAACACTAAGTGGATTGATACGTACTGAACCTCCCCAGTAAACTCTCCAAAGCATTCAAATGCCACTTGTTTGCAGAAAATATCTTCTAAAAATGAAAACATCTAGCCTTGTTTTCAGAAAAAGAGCAATGCGAAGGGTACCAAAGGACCGACACCACGAGGCTGACTGGGAGAACACCACCGGCAGCGACAACACCGACACTGAAGGCTCCTGAGAGTGCGAGCCAACCTGCGGGGGAAAACGCCAGCCTGGTCTGGGGGCTGCTGTGCCCTCTGTGTTTCTCTCTCAGCGGACTGCTTTCCATGGCTTTCAGACTCATCTAAACAAACATTTATCAGAAGTTAATGTTTGTAACGGGACCGTATTGTTTAGCTCCGACATCCCCTCATCCCTCCCTCTCGTAGAAACGCAGCGATGTGAGAGGTGTGCAGTGCACAAATGAAATAAACGGGATTAAACCGCTGAGGCTGCGTGTGCAGCACTCGCTCCGTGCCGGACAACGCCCGGGCTGAGCTGCTCTGTAATTAAAAAGGCGGGTCCCTGGGGCGTCGCACCAGGGAGCTGGAGAAGCCTCGGCCTGTGCAGGGAGGCGGCTGCCGCCACCGACCGACGGGCCGGGGGTGCTACTCGCTTCCCGCCGTGGGCCGCNCGCCGCCCGCCCCGCCGCCCGGCCTGCAGCGCCGCCGCCCCGGGGCAGCCGCGGGCCACGCACTACCGCCTGGTGTACACCTGCAAGGTGGGCCGGGGCGGCGTGTGAGGGGCCGGGGCCGCGCCGGGCGCTGCGGGCTGAGGGAAACGGCTCCGCCCGGAGAAGAGTCCCCTGTCCGGGGGCGGCGGGCGGGCCTCCGCCGGGATCCGCTCCGTGGAGCGTGTTAGTGCGAAGCTACACGGCATCGTAACACGGTCAAGCCGCCTTGTAGTAGTTAGAGCTGAGGGAGGGGGGAAGAAGCCTTTGAATCAGGTAAATAAAAGGTTTTTCTCTTAAAAGGTCCGGAAGCTGCAGGTACCGTGGTCGTAAAATCCATTTTGTTTGCTTTGTAGGTCTGCCAGACCCGATCAGCAAAAACAATTTCCAAGTTAGCCTACCATAACGGGGTGGTGATAGTGAAGTGTCCCGGCTGCGGGAATCACCACGTCATCGCGGATAACCTGGGATGGTTTTCAGATCTGGAAGGAAAGAGGTAGGTGTGCAGCAACGCTCTTGTTTAGGAAGGGGAAGGACTACTGAGCTGTAATGGCGTCCTCCTGAGCCTGAGGCGTTCTTTGATGCTTTTAACATGTGGTTCAGAGAAAACCGGAGGTTTTGCTGCGTGTAATTCTGTTTCATCTGGTTTCTTAAAGCACACAAACTGAGTTTTATCATCTCCTGTAATTTGGCCATCGCTACCTAGGACGCAAATAAATGGTGTGAAGCTGCAACAGAGGCTGTGTGATACACAGGCGTTCTTACTGGTGCCAGCAGGTGAAACACTGCGTGTGGAGTTGTTCTGTTCTCCCTCAGGCTTTATCAGAACACTGCTAGGTTTCCCTGGCTAAGCGTTTCAAACATGTAGACCCATCTGCTGCTGAACTTCAGTGATTTCTAACTCCTTGAGATACCTTTACAAATTTCTGTTTAGCCATAATTGCTAAATTATGATCCTAATGGATAAAAATAGACCCAGGTTTGGGTGTTTTTATCTGCTGCTCAGACTCTTTACGGAGAAATACCGTGGTAACGCTTATGTGTGATTCACTGCGTAGTGTTAATCCTGAGAGAAAAGCACGAGAGAGCGAGCCTGTGCTTGACTCTTAGGTCTGGCCTTTGCTGTGGTGTCACTGTTGGTTTTCAAATCGCTGTTAAGGAATATCGAGGAAATCCTGGCAGCCAAAGGGGAGAAGGTGAGACGTGTGGCTGGTGAGGAAGCCTTGGAACTGCTTCTGGAAAGCTCGGCAGATACCGGGTCTCAAGGTCAGCCCACGGAGGGAGAAAGCGGGGAAGCCCCCCCAGAGACGGGCGGCAAGGGACAGACCTGACGAATGGGATTTGTGTCATTCTGCTGATGGCAAGAGAGACTCTTAACCTTTATTCCCTTATTTCAATGGGAAATTTCTGTGTTTAAAATAAACTCGGGCATTGGTCTGTCTCTGTTGTGTGTCTTTATCTTGCGTAGCTTTGTGTTTGATCAAGCTAATGTTTTTAGAGACGGCATGTGGGTGTTTTTCCTGGTACTTGTTTTGATGAATTTTAGGCAAGTCTCAGTGCTTCAGCAGTGTCAGGAGCCCTGCTTTGTTCTCTCCTGAGAAGGGAGCCAGTAATTCTTTGTCCTTGTGTTTTGGCCTAGGGAGGTGCAGCTGGAGCTGGAGGCTTTAGTGATGTCTCCTGGCCCAGCCCAGGTGTTGCACGGCAGCAGCTGGTTGCGGAGCCGGTGGAGGTGCATCCCATGGCAGAGCAGCTGAGTGGAAGAGGCAGTTGGTACCACCTGAGGAGGATGTGCCCCAACCCTGTGTGAGTTTGCAAAGCAAAAACGACCCTGCAGGAGGGTCGGATCACTAGCTCTTACTGCAGTCGTGTGCTGCTTTTTTCTTTCCCTTGCCATCTTCCAGAGTTTTGCTTCTGTGCCCCTTGCGTCAGGGCTGAAAGTCTGCTGTATTTGTGGGTTACAGCGTGAGCTGCCCCGTGGGAGCGTCGGCCCCCACGCTCCGGAGTCCCACTCGGGGCGATGAGTCGGCGAGCAGCTCCCCGGCGTTGGGGTTATGCAACTTCCATGTTGGTGAGGGGGAGGATGGGCGTGAAGGCAAAATTAGTATTTGTGAAGTATGTTGGAGATAAGTGGAGCACCTAGAACGTTGTCTTAGAGTCACTTGACAGATATTGAGGTGCTTATTAGCGCTACTGCTGCATGTTAAGATCAGAAGAAAAAATAATAATTAATTCAATAAATGAAAAATATAGGTGTTTACCAGCACATAACACTCAGGTAGCGATGAATCAGGCAGTGAGGTGATCGTATTGCACTTTGTTAGGGCTTACTTCCTCTGCCTGCATGCAAGTTTAACTTCCCTCGAGCTCCATTAGCCCGAAGGGCAGTGAAGCTTTCTTACAGTTTTATACTGGTGATCAAATAATAATTCAGGTTGGAAAAGACCTCTGGAGGTTTCTAGTTCAACCCCTTGTTCAGAGGAGGATGCTCAGGGTCTTGTCTTGAATGAGGATGGAGATCCCACCACCTCTTTGGACCCCTGTTCTGGTATTTGACTGATCCCATAGTGAAAAAAAACCCAACACCTAACTGAAATTTCCTGGGTTTCAGCTTGCACCAGTTACCTTCTTTCCAAACACTGCACTTCTGAGGAGAGCCTGTCTCTGTTCTCAGTGTCCTCTCGTCAGCGAGCTATAGAAGGCAGTAAAATCCCCCTTAGCCGTTGTGTCTCCGGGCTGAACAGACCCAGTGTTTTCAGCCAAGCACGTCCAGGTGCTCGTGGTCCTTAATCAGCCAAGTAGTCAGTGAGGGCATTGCATGTATTAATGAGTTTACTTCGTTTATCTGAAGCGTTCTTAGTGATTTTATACATGTTGCCTTATAAGCATGGATCAGAGGGACAGGAAAGGAGTCATGTTTTCCTATTAGTACGTAAGTTCAGAGTGATGAAATAGCGTTGAGGAGCCGGAACTTCATCCGTCAGCCGGCTTCTGCGTGTTCAGATCCTAGTGAAATACAGGGCGCTCTGAGCCAACTAGATGCTAGAGTGATCCACGTATTAATTATTAAGAAACAGGAGTCTTGCATCTTGGAACATTGCTGCCTGCTCACCCTGTTGTGAGTTGCTGGCATGTATTAGCACGCTGCCGGAAGAGTGGTTGTTTTATTGCCTTTTACCTGAAAATCAGCATTCTGCTTCCATTGCACTAATGCCTTTGACGGGGTGGAACAGAACAGCTGTTGCAGGATCTGCGTTGCCTCGGAAGCAGTTAATTTACAACCTGACGTTTTTATACTGTTTTCCTTACCTTTCTTACCTGTTACTGTGCCCCAGCTACAGAAAGGTGGTGCTAGTTTTTGCTGCGTTACATTAAAAACCGTAGCAAAGTCTGTCCGTGTTGGCTCTTACTAGATTTTAGCGTTTCCTTGGCCCAGCGTCCTCTGGCAGTAGGTGCTCGGGAGGCAGGACAGCGTGCCTGGCCCTGCAGGACCCAGATCTGAGGGTGGCGTGGTTTGCTGCTGCTCTGAAGGTTCAGGCCGACGTCATGGACAGAAGAGGAGGCAGCAGATTACAGGGAGCGGGCAAATCTTCAGGGTGAGGCACTGGTGTGGAGCACAGAGAGCTCGCTGCCCACCATTGCCTGTGAAGGGTCTGCAGCAGGCGGGCTGTGTACAGCGAGCAGCTTTCCGCTGGGAGAGGGTCGCAGTTATGTGAGGGAGTTTGCATATAATACAGAAGGTTTTGCTGCTAATAAATTGCAGGTCAAAAAGGAGTTTTGTGCTCCCCTTTGAAGCAGGTTTTTCTGAAAATGTTGTGTCACAGGGAAGTGGGTCTGTTCTTGAAAGAGGACAGAGGCGAGCGCGCTTTGTCTAGGAGGAGCCCAGCAGACCTTGCGTTAGCCAAAGATGAGGGAGCAGGAAGAAGAGAAGCAGCCTTTCTCCTGAACTGGAGGTGTGTCAAGATGGGAAAAAAGTGACGTGAGGGCCTGGTGTGGCAGAGCAGAGGAGAGCGACTGAAGGTGCAGCCGACCAGGGTGAGTCTTTGCGGCACAGGAGAGGAGAGGAGGCGATTTCAAGGGGGGACCAAAGTAGCATTCACAGGATGGGCAGCAAACGTAAAGCTGTTTGCACATTCCTTGAAGCATTTCACTGTGGCTGTTAAGGGATGGATCCTCTTCCTGAATCCTGTCCCATGAGAGCTTTTTTGCAAAATGACAAATACTTTGCCACTTGTTTTCTGCCTCTCTGAGCAAATCCTCCTTTTGTAGTGCAGCCAAATTCCAGAGTTAATCTGGCCGGTGTGGGACTCTTGATGGGTCACATCCGTTAGCTGCAGGGGTTACTGGTGATGTGGCTCGTGCCCAGCAGGCAGGGAGTGGGGTTTGGTAAAGGTGGTTGAGACGGGGGCGGGGGGGGACGACATGAGTGGTGACGGGACGTGCTGAGGGAGGGCCTTTGCGCAGGCCCAGACGAGGGAGGCTGGGGGTGCAGAGGCTCGTTTGCTGGGGGGCTACCTGACATAACCCCCTGCTGCTTTTTGCTACCAGCGTGCGTGACCGTGTTGTGTGCGCTGCGCGGGACCGTGCCTCCTGCTGCCCTCCCCTGAGGTGGCAGTTCTACACCCTGTCACCACGCTTGGGTGTGCTGCGGCGGGCTCGCCTGTACCGAGGAGCCTCTTGGGAGCCTCTCTGGGGGATTTGCCTGCCTCACTGAAGCGGCGACTGGGCAGGTATGTTTCTTTTCCTGTAGCATCAGTGCAGGCAGCGAGGAGGGGCGCTGAGGGCTGTGAAATGAATCACCGCTTATCTGTGCTGCTTGCATAGGGCTTAACATAGGTGGGGTCTGGGCCTCCGGGTCCTACTGTAGTGTACGCAGAGAGGCACGGCGAGGGTAAGCAAGCCCTCCGCTCAAAACCCTGCGTGCACGTGTCTATGCTGGGCTGGGGTATTCAGTGCAGGGATGGTCCCGCCTTACTGCAAAGCCGTGCAGGAGTTAACCTAGCCCATGGCTGTGTCCTGGCCTAGCGGGGTCCCAGGAGATTGCGATGGAGAGCTGCCGAAAGCTGTCCAACTCCAGACTGAAATGTACAGTGCCAGGGTGCTCTGGGCCAGCGTAGCCCTTCCTGGAGGCTGAGAGCCTTTGCAGCCAGATGAGGATCGATGACGGCTGCAGCAGTAACAGCACGAGGCTCTGGGGAGGGGTGAGGTAAGTGTGGAGACTCAGCCCTGAAGTGACTTGGCCGATGAGCAATACAAAAAGCCCCGCAGGCCTGACATCAGCCCCGTCTCGCAAGTGCCTCTCAGGGCATGTGTACAGCTGAGCAGGAGAGATCGGTATCTTGTGTTTCTGCTGTTTTAGACTTTCTCTTCACCTCCAGACCTGCACCAGGGACAGCACGCTGCGCTGTAGTAACTAACTCGCACTTTACAGCTGCTGCAGCAGCGCTCCGCTCTGCAATCCAAAGCCAAACAGCGAGTTGGTCTGCCTTAGCGCTGCACAGGCCCTGGCGATCCCGCATCTATTTAGCGGGTGTCAGCATCGGCAAGCTCTTCCCTACGTGGGACAAAGCTCTGCTGGCCTGGGTGCCTTGGCGGAGTGGGAGAGGGAAGGGCTGGCGTTGGACACCGGCGCACGGCTGGCTCTGCCACTGCGGGGTAGGGCAGAGCAGCAAGCAGTGCAGGCTGCGAGCTGCTCTGGTGGTGCAGTGGTAGCCGTTGCCTCCTGCTCACAGGGGCTCTCTTTCTGTTTGGTAGGTGCTCTGAGAGAGCGAACATTTACTGGAGAGCCAGTGCTCCCTTCCCCAGCTGCTTAAGGACAGAAGGCGCCCGCAGGTGAGACCCTGTCACGCACTCACAGGGATTTCACCTGTTCCTGGGAATCCAAGCCTCTGTCCTTTGCATACCTGGGGGCAGGGTTCTGTCCCCAGGTCACACACAGAGACTTCTAGCACAGAGCTTCTTGTGTTCAGGCACCAAGAGGCGTGAGAATGCCTGATGAGAATGAGCTGGTGGCTCTTCGTTAATCTTTGATCAGGACTGGCAGTGGCCAGCACACGTTAGCCAGGCGTGGGAAGACCAGCTGTGACTTGGCTTTATCCTCACAGGGCTCAGGATCCAAAATCTGCTGCTCTCAGGCCCACTTTCTAGCGAAGTCTAATGGCCTGCTGCGTTGGAATGAGCTAGCGCTGCTGCCCGCTGCTTTGTGAGTATCTTCACTAAGGGTTGATGCCAGGGCTTTGCGCGGCCCTCGCTGCCCTTTTCCTCTGGTAGCTGCCGCCGGGGAAACAAGACACAGCTTTTGGGGCAGGCGCCGAGAAGGCACCGAGACAGGGCTGAGCCAGAGCCCCCAGGCAGGGCCTGAAAGGAAAGGCTCGGCCACATTCCTAGAGGAGGGCTCAAGCTGACCGAGAAAACCCAGTCTTTTCTCTGCCACTGCAGGGCTGTTTGTCTGCCCTGTCGTCGTGGTAACTTCTGGGCTTGGGCCGTTGCTCCGGGCAGGGAATGCTCAGGGCTTTGTGTCTCCCTCTGCAGCCACGCAGTCAGATAGATGCTGCGCATTTAATGCAGGCAGAGCTGGGGATGGTGGCTGCTGCCCGAGAGACCTGCGTGCTCTTAATGCAAAGGGATGCGTAGGTGGGTGCATACACCCTTTTCTTAACACTTACACATGGTGGTGTCTGCCACGAGAGACCACCACCCACCCCCAACCCCATTCCAAAGAGCCGGCATTAGCACTGCTGTCAGCAAAGCAGGCAGGCTGGCCAAGAAATAATGGAAATGAATTTTTGTCACTGAAGCTTAGACACAAATATTTATTAAGCACAACCCTCCCCCCTTCCCCTTGAGCTGTAGTCATTTCTAATATATTAATTCATTTGGCAGATTATTTTTTAGAAAAAAAAGTACCTGTGGGTTGGAAATACCCCATTAAAATGACATTAGCAAATGCACATGTAAAAAATAAATAAGCTCATACATTCAAGTATATGGCAAATAATTAACACCTCTGAAAGCTTCACGGTCAGATTCCAGTTCACCACCTGGCTGAGAGCTTCACAGGCCCGAGCCTGCAGCTGGTCAAGTCATCTTCATCGTCAACGTTTTCCTCCTTTTTACAAATGCAAGCTGGGTCGGTACGTAGGCGGCTGGGCAGGCGCTCCTAGCCCTTCTCCAGAGCTCTGACCAGCCCCAGGAAGGAGGCCGAGCCTCGGCCAAGCAGTCCATGCAGCAGCATAGCAGGTGAGTGCTCCCTGGTAGCAGGTAAAATGCAGCTACCCCTCCACATGGTCAGTGCAGGCAGGTTAAATGCCCGATGAGCAGCATCACTGGTCTAACTGCTGGTTGGAAATGTTTCCGTCAAATGCATTTCAAATAGAAAGTGCTGATTTGTTCTCTGTAGGAACGTATCTGCTTTGGCAGAACTCATTATCGGAGTTTCTGAAGTCCAAGATGGCCTGTCTGGTCAAGGAAAGAAAAAATACTCCGCCTCCTGAAGGTAGATCCCTGCTCCCCTCCTCCCTGGGCTCGCTTTGCCAACTGTTCCAAAAGGGGAAGGAATGAAAGTAAATGTAGACCCTCGCGCTTGTGTTGGGGGTGGAACCGACTTCCCAGCCAGCATCCCCGTCTGGAGCTCTTGTGAGGCTCCATTTATTGGAGATGGATTGGGGAAAATAGGAATTCCCTTGCTGAGAGCACCTCTGCCAGGGCCGGCAGGGACAGGGAGAAGCTAAGCACTGGTTTCGGGAGAAATAAGGGGAGGGAAGGGCTATTATCCCTGACTGCTGTTGGACACAAAAGGGAGGAGGGAATGGTTCTGCTTGCTCTCCTGACAAGCTGTGGCCAGAAAACTTCGCTGGCTCTCGAAGCAGGTCATTGCTGAATGCAGGCTTCTGCCCCGGGTGCACTCACCTGCAGACAGGACAATCCTGCACGAGACTTTGGGCTCAGCGGCACCAGAAGCGATGAGTTGCCCGAGTTCGCCTTGTGCTGAACAGATGGGCAGAGAGATTTCCTCCCTCTCTCCCCAGGCACAGGCCCCTGTCTCAGGCCTGCAGTTGGGGCTGCACAGCTGCTCTCCAGAGGTTACCAAATCCCACTAAAGCTCAGGGCGAGCAAGGCTTTGCCCCTGCTCAGGAGGTCCCGGTACAGGTCTGCACAGGACTGCAGCTGGGGAAGCAGAAGGGGTGTCACAGGGCTCACTGCAGAGTCTTCAGCAAACCTAAAATAAATTTTAAGGGACCATGACCGCAGCTGGGGCAGGGGTGAGGTTTAAAAGGACCCATGCGGCCTCTGACTTGGGCTCATTTCCTCCTATAGAAAGAACAAAGCTGAGCAAGACGTTCCAGGGAAGGATCCAGAGCAATTTGTGTCACCTCGTGATGCAGGCAAGACGGGAGGACTTCAAAATGGAAAAGGTGCTCTTCCCTTCCCCCATTAAATTAAAAGTGTTGTGGAAATAAAAGACATCAAGGCTGGAGTTAACTACCCACTCTGGGCTCCTCCTTTGGCTGACAGCACAAGTTCTTGGATTTTTAGGTGATAAGCAAAGGGGCTGCCAAAGTCGCCTTCCCTCGTGCCGTGCCCAGTGTTACAGTGGCCGTGCGTCCTAAAAAACCCCCTTGTTTAAAAACCGTCCCCCAGCTGGTGGGCCTTCCCGTAATGCTGCCTCCGCAGAGCAGCCAGGTGCAATGCGACGGAGGTGCGGCTCCCCGCGTCCCTGGGGCGGCTCCTGGGAGAAGTCTGTGGTAGCGCAGGAGCGCTTGGGTTTGAAACCACCTACGCTTGCTTTCTTTTTAAAAAACAAAATGAAACCAAAACAACCCCCCCAAACCAAACCCCAGTTTTTAGCTGGAACCAGGCCTCTGCTGCTCCTCTCCTGCCTCCTCCTGGGCTGAGGCCAAATCTACCCGCTGCTCATCCATGCGTTTGGCCTGGACACGCTGGATGAGGCTGAAGAAGTCTTCGTCCGGCATGGTGGGGCCACGGGGGATGGAGTCCGGTGGTGCACAGCGCTGGTCATCTATCCTGGAGGACTGCATTGGGAGGAGAACGGGCTTCAGGACTGGGTACTGACAAGACAGTCCTGTCATGCAAGTAGAGGGCTGGCAGCAGTGCCCGAGAGGTGGCCAGGGCACGCGCTCCCCATCTGGGGGCGCAGGGCAGCAGGACCGGCAGTGCTGCACCCCGCTGCGGGCTCCAGCGTGCAGGAGGAGCAGTGAGCCAGCCCAGGACTGCAGGCACTGCCTGGAAGGTGGGTTCACCAGCTACCCTCTCGCTTGCAGAGTGGTGACAAAGCGCAGCCCTCAGTACAGAGTAAAAAGAAGGACCTGGAGGCAAAGACAGGTACCTGCCTGGGTGCCCAGGGCTGCGGGTGGGGCAGCTGCGGGCCACAGCCCCTCCTAGCGGGGCAGGTGGGATCAGGGGTGGCATTTGCCTGTGTGGGAGAAACTGGTGTGTGCGTCCCCCCCGGCTCGGCAGCACACTCAGCCCCGCACCAGTACCTGACACTTCATGAGCATGTTGAAGAATTCGTCCCCGGGCTCCTGGGCGTCCCCCTCCACGCGCAGGTGCCCCAGGTTGTTGTGTGTTATCCGGAGGCCTGGCAGGTTGCCCACGTTGGCACGCTGGTCATCCAGCCGTCTGCTCTGGGAGCTGGCGATGAGATCGAAGAATTCCTCCGTCTGCGGAGACGCCATTAAGGAGGACTGCGCTGTGAGTGGGGAAGAGGAGCACACACCAGGGTCACGGCTCTGCCTGCTCACGCCTGAGCTGCAGCTCTGCTGTCTGCAGAAAAGCCCAAATCCCCCTCATCACCCCAAACTGCTGTTCAACCAACTGCAGCTGAGCCTTACACACTCCCCCAGAGGGACAGGGGCTTGCTGTACAGCACACTGGCTTCTTGTGTGACCACTGGCCTCTCCTTCCACCCTGCGTGGGGGAGCAGGAACAATCCCAGTGCCAGCAACGCAAGTGAGCAAAAGCCTACCATCAAAGCAACAAGCGTTACAGGGAGCAAACCCCACTGCCCCCTCTCGCAACCACTCGCTCCCTTTTCTGAAGGGCTATAGCACAGCCCTCGGTACCTGCCTCCCAAAAAGCCCTTGGGCTGCATCCCCACACTGCCCTGCACGAAGGGCTAGCAGGACCGGCTGCGAGGAGCCCACCTGCATGCAGCTCCCAGCCCAGCAGCCAGCGCCTTTAGACCCTCTGCCCTGCCTTCCCTTTGGGAAGCAGAAAAGCTCCGGTTCAGCAGAGCTGCAGTTTCCATCTCCAGCTGGAGCCCAGCTCCCCCAAGGGCTGTGCACCCTGCCTCCAGCACGCTCCCTGGCCAACAAACTTCTTAAACGAACACATCCAATTCATGGGGCTGGGCTGCGAAAAGCGTACAGTACACTCCAGAGCGTGCCTCCCACAACAAGGCTGCCGTGCACACACGAACCCCTCAGGCAGCACAGGAGGAAGGTAGGTGCCTTGGCAGGGTAAAGAGCAGAACCTCACGTACACATCTCCTGCTGCTGGACCTCCAGTGAGGGGCTCCCTGCTGTGTACGGTGCTTCCGCCAGCTCCCGGAGGACACCAAAGATGCCACCTCAGCCCAGCAGATGCAGTGCCCAGACATTAACGGCTGCCTGTGAGCGATCGCTGTTGTTTCCAGCACAACTACAGGCAGCTTCCTCTGCTGCTTCCACTCGGGTTTCCACCTCGAGCCAAGAGGCACCGCTGCGCAAGGGCCAGCCCGCACGTCGCTTGGGGCACGGGGCTGGGCAGACGCCAGCGATTGCAGGTGAGCGCAGAGTTCCTGAGCGCTTGTGCGGCTCGGTAACAGGCACCCTGCACGGTCCCGGGGGCCGGGTGTAATTACAGGTCATCGGCAAAGCCCAGGCCTGGCTCAGCCGCTCACCTGGCGGCACATCCTTCCCGGGCCCCCCAGAAGCCCGGTCTTTTTTGGGCCAGCTCATGTAGAGGCACTGCCGAGGTGAGCCCTGCAGACGCTCCGGCTGTCACGAGCTGCAGGACCTGCGTCACAGCATGTGTGAGGAAAACACTCGTGGGGTCTGGTTCTTCTCATCGCGCAGAGCGGAGCGGAGCCAGCCTGGGCTCAGTCTGTTGGGAGGGGGCTGGCACGAGCTGGCGGCGAGGGTCTCAGTCCAGAATCTATACATACAATCTATACTCTGTAAGCCCTTGGGGGGAGTATCCCATCCAGCCACCCAACAGGCCTGGGCGTGGAGCACTGGAGGAGCCGTCGGCGCCGCACAGGCAGTGACCCCAGCCTTGGCACGCCTGCTCCGGGCGGCATCGCGTTGGCACCATCGAGGGGCTCGCGCGGGGCAGAGCAACAACGGGACAAAGGGAGGATTTTCAAACACAGCCCACGAGCAATGCCGGGGCCTCGGCAAAGCGAGCGAGTCAGCCCCCAGCCCTGGAAACGCCTCTCGGGCAGCGCTTGATGGAAAGAGCCTGTTGGCTCCTGGCAGCTGCTGGGCAGCGAAACGCACCCGAACAACAGACACTGTGCTCGGGACAGGGACAAGCAAAGGGAAACGGTAAGAAACCCAGCCCGAATTGTGTTACTGTCCCAGCGAGCACAAAGCACTTGAGGAGAGGATGCCCCGAGCCTCCCGACACAACATGCTCTTTTTAGAGCCCCAGCTCATGGAGTTGCAGAAATGCATAAAAATCTGAGTGCCGACGCACAGATGAGTTTCTTCCCCTCCAGCTCACAAAGAAACCTTGAAAATAACACGTCCAAAAGGCTCAGAGACCAAATGAGAGCTGAACAGAACGCGTGCCTACTCGTACATTCTTTATAAAGCTTTGTATTTTAAACTCGGTCTCCTAAATTAGACAGCTGTTTCAGCCAAATGCACATCTGTATCAGAAATGTGTATCTTGAAAAAGTGATGCTCATTTCCACCCTATTTTTAGCAGATAAAAAACCTTCTCACCTCACAGCCAACCTGCCTTTCTGCCGCAGCCTGACCTTCTCCGCACTGCTCTGCTCTCGCTGCCACTTCAGGCCCTGCTCCTGGCACCTACTCCTCCGAGCAGTCTTGTGCTGCGGCTCGTGCCGCACTCAGAGGGATGTCAGGGGTCTCCTCCTCTCCTGTTTGTACTTCGTGTTCATTTGGAAACCCATAAACAAATCCATCAGTTCAAAGCAAGTGTTTTGAGCCCTTTGTGACACTGCTTAAGCGTGCAGGTGTGACCTGCACATTTTAGTGCTTCTCTCCAGCTTGGTTTAAACAAAGGACCTCAACACCGTATGATAAAAAAAGACACGAAACCGAAGTGCAAACACAGAGCTGACCGGCCTTTCCTGTCCCATCTATTTGTCAGACAGCTTCCTCAATTTATCCCTGTTCTTCCTATGGGTGAGCTAGCTGTCTGCCTGCTGGAGCTTCCTACTGTTTATCCATCCTTCTGGCTTCTCTATTCTTACACAGCACCTATCACCGCAGCATCCAAGAACCATACAAAATCCAGAAGTTTTTCCTCCATGGCAACGCTATGAGAAAAACTGGCAATACTTTAACCTGCCTGCGAAAGCCTGCCCCAGCCCTCTGCATGCCCTGGCTCTCCAGGCTCGTACAAGGCTCCCTCAGTAATCACCATCAGCATCTTCCTCCTGGAGATGCTGGCAGAGGCAGAAGTCCTCGTGCCAACCTCATTGTTCAGAAGGCCAGACCTTCAAAAGATCCGTACTGAAAAAATCCGAGTATATTTTGCATTTCTCTTGCTGCTTTACTCTCCAAGCCTTAGTTCATATCCTCCAGCCTTTCCCTCAGCAACCATTAACATAAGAATGTTTCTTTCTCCCTTAAATAATGATGGAGTTTGCCAAAGAACTGCTAAGTTCAGAGAGCTGAGGCTTGGGGAAAACATCACAAGATTCACAGCAAAGCCACGACAGCTGGCCACACCATGGGAGCAGCATCACCTCCCCTAGCAATAGTGACTTAGAAACGCATCAGTGCTTACATATCCGTTCTTCCAGGGCAGGGACCGGTGTGGCAGCTGCCTCCGCAGCCTCCGATGGGCATTCTTCCAACGGGCAGCGCTGATCATCCATCCGGTTACTCTGGAACTTGCTCAGCAGGTCAAAGAAGCATTCCTCATCCGAAGGGGTCCGGTTGATTTTCTAGAAAGACAGTAAAATACAGAAGAGAGTCAGACCGCCCCCAGCAAATCCCTGTGTGCAGTCGCTCCGTTTGGCGGGGCCTCGGCAATGCCTCGTGCCCCCTCCTGGTCTGTTCAGAGGCCGGCTCCTGGCTGTGCCCCCGGCTTGCCAAGCTTGGTCCCTCTGTCCTCCTGGCTCTGAAATAACCTCTCCCTTTTTCTCCTGCCACCCTTCGGTGTGGACAATCTAACACCATCCTCCTAGAGGAGGCCACAGGCAGAGCATCACGAAGGTCCCCTCTCCCGCAGGGACCCCCGAGGGGGAACGGGGTGAAGAGCTGCTCTGCGACTTGTGCTCCGCGAGAGGGGCATCCGTGGAGAGCTACGGCCCCTCCAACAACAGGTCACTCGTGCTGTGGCCGGCCCCAGAGGCTCTGGGCACTTCTGCAGCCCAAACCGGAGCTGGGCTCCTACCAGGGAGCACATGAGCCTCGCACAGAGCAGCCTCCATTGCTGCAGAGCATCCTGAGCGGTCGGAACAAACTGGGGACTGAAAGGGAAAGAGGGGAGGAAAGGGGACATCATTCATCCTGGCACGGCTCCGCGGGGAAGAGGAGCTTCTGGGCTAGCAAAGGGGTGGGCTCAGAGAGGGACCGGGGTCAGGAGCGCGAGGGACGAGAGGGGACCGTGGGGACACCCTGGCTGAAGTGCTGTCATGTGCCCAGCTGAGGCTCGGCTCGAGCTCCGGCATGCCAGCGCTCGGCCGTCCTTTCTAACCAGCTAAATTTAACCTTTGCAGGCCACTGCCCCCCGCACTCCCAGTGCTTCTTTTCTGTGGCCCTGTGTCCTCAGCACACCACTCGTAACAGTCACCGAGCTGCAAATGACACAAAATTACAGTTTTTCAGGAAAACAGTTCTTGCACGAGAGCCCCAAATAAGCACCTTGCACCAGACAGGGATATATTTAAGCCGCGCTGCAGAAGGGTTCGCGTTCGAGGTAGCCTTTCAAAAGCACTGTGCTGTGCCCAATTCCGGCGCAGAGAGGGGCTGGGTGCCCCGTGCTGGGAGAGCGAACCCAGAGCCCTGCTCTGGCGCGGCCGGCGCAGCAGGAACAGATCTTTCCGTTCTGGGATATAAAATTAGACAGCGATAAGAGGGGCATCTGCCAGGCTCAGGAAGAGTCCCTGCGTGCTGAGCTGGTCCCACCAGATGCTGGAGAAAATACCACAACAGAAAACAACCAAGAACTCCTACAATTAGGTCTGCCTGTGCCGAGCTATTTTCCAGCATGGGGTTGGGGAAGGCCAGCCTGGAAAAGGGCACTGGTCCCTCGTGGGGAGCAGCACACCCCGCCGGAGAGAACGCAGGGAGAGCTGGCCTGGAGCGCCAGGCCTTTCAGCGGGGAAAGGGATCTCCTTGGCTGTTCACGAAGCAAAGCCGCTCTGCCGGTGGCCATCCTGGGCGGCCCGGGAGCCCTCCCTCTCCTACCACGTGTGGTGCCATTCCCAGCGGAGAGCTCTTCACCGGGACAGGCACGCAAAGCCCTTCGAGGGAGGTCTGGGCTGGGGAGAGCCTTGTGCTGACAGGGTTAAAGCCACAAGTCGGATTCAGTAAATGAAGGGAAACAATTTTCCCGTATGCTAAGCGAAGCAGATGAGATGCACTCAGCTTCTATTTAGGGCAGCGTCAAAATTAGCAGCGGGCCAGAGAGGAACATTAGCAATGTGGGAGCTGATCGGGGAGGGGAAAAACCCCTCTCACCTCTTTCCACGTGCCGATCCGCTAATGAAACAGCGGCTCAGGCGGACCCTCTGAACCATCAACAGTTGCACCTTGGAAATCAAAGCTTGCTTGGGCTTGAACCGAGGATGAACGGCATCTCTCACAGCTCTGCTATATTGGCTTGCGTGACCCAAATTTCAGGCTAGAGGAGGAAGCCGACTCATTCACACCAAACCTCCCTCTAGCTTCCCCGCAAATGCACAGAGTAAATCAGAGCAGTCGCAGGTCCACAGGAGAAGTTTTGCCTTGCAGGGAGCAGCCGGGCAGCGCGTTGGTCAGAGCCCCCAGCTCTGGGCTTCCCCCCGGCAGACATCAGATTCCCCCGGGGCGCATCCTGCCAGGGACCCTGCAATTTCCCGTGTCAGGATTTCTGCTCAAAACATGCCCGGGAGAGGAAAGGATGCTCTGAATCAGTAGGAAGAGCAGCCGGTGCATGCGAAGCGTGGGATGGGGCTGGCTGCGTGCCTGGGTACCTCCCGGTACGGTGGCACCCAGAGGGGCAGGAGGCCGATGCCCGCGGGCCAGTGTTAGCACTCGCACGTGCTGCACCAGCCCAGGACGTGGGGTGCGCAGGGCCCGCAGCAGCACCCGCTGACGCCAGGCTCCCTCCAGCACTGCCCCAGCCAAACTGTGCCCCAGGCCTGCACCTCTCTAATTAAAATGCCCAAATGTGACAAGGCGCAGAGCGCTTGGCTCTCTCCGCTCGCAGTCTGCTCCTGGCCCCGAGGAATGAGCTGCAAGGGCAGATGGATGTGCAATCACACCCCGGGGCCCACCGTCTGCTACCGAGCTGTGCTTGCCCAGGGCTTGGCACATCCAGGATGGTCAGGAGGCTTCCCAAGAGCCAGGGCATCCCCTAACGGAGCTGAGCAACAGTCATGCGATAGCACAGACACGCAACAACCGGTCACCACGGGCTCAAGACCCAGAGCCCTAAATGGTTCCTGGGCAGCAACTTCGGTTTCCAGCCCCGAGATCACTTCTCACCCCACGGCTGGTGTCCCTGCCTGGCCTCGTCACCCATCCTCCACTCTAGCACCACAATTGCCCAAATTCTGCCGACTGTTATTTTCCTCCGGTCAGCCAGCCTCCATCACGGGCAAAGCGGCAAACCAACCCCTTTCGCGCTGGGCAGACAGACCCGGGGCTTTTGCTGGCTCCTGCGGAGCAGGGGCTGCTGGCGCTGCAGAGATCACCCCCGGGGCAGCTTGGGCTGCAAACATGCTCACCCTCGGCACGGGCACAGACACACACATCTCTCCCCATGTGGGGACCAGGACAAGCGTGGAGCCTCTGCTCCTGCTCCCCGACCCTGGGCAGGACAGGGATGGCCACCGTTCCAGGCAGGCAGAGGCCCCGTACCTGGGGGTCAGAGCTTTGTTCCCATTTTCTGCGAGTGGTATTTCCACCTGGATGCTGCCAGCTCATCCGAGAACTGAGCAACCTGGCTAAGGACAGCCTGGGAGCAGGACTCGCTCACCTGAAACAGGCCTCCCTCACTGGAAACCATCTAGGCTTTTGCGTACATTTATTTGCTGGTGGATGAGCACGCTTGTTTAACCTGCCAGGTTGGATGCAGGATGTGTAAAACACAGCTGAGGTGTTGGAAAGACAGCGAACAGCAGCTGCGGGGAGTGATGGGGAGCCTGCTGCCGCTCCTCTCCCCGCAGCGAGGCCGCCCCAGGGAGCCCCTCTGCTCGGCCAGGACCGGCGGCTCTTCAGGAGGGGTTGGGGTTGCCCCAAGCCCCTGCCTCTCGCAGGCTGCAGGTCGCTGCCCTGCGGAGCACAAATGCACCCTTTTCCTCTCTGATAAGCTCGCGCTCACGGTAAGTAAAACCTTTCACAGTCTCTGGCCGAGAAGGTCCTGGGCTGCCCAGCTCTGCCCCCCGGGCACAGACCAGCATCCCATGGGGAAATCCTCAGATTGGCTGCTCCGGATGCGCAGGTGAGGCCAAGGCTGAAGTGATCCCAGACAAAGCAAAACAGTCAGAACAGCCTCCTGTGCCTAAACCCCCTTGGCCATTTTCACTCGGATTCAGGAAAGCTGTTAAACAGAGATGGCCTAATTGCAAGAGCTAGAACACTTTCCACCTCCCAACGCCCAAAGCCACAGCCCACAAATGCCCCGCAGGGCTTCTGCCCTTGGACACTGCTGCCCACGGGGGTCTCTGCAGAGAAAAGCCTTTCACTGACACGTCCCCGAGCCCCATCCTGGGATCAGCAGAGGACACGTTAACGATTTCTGTGCTAGTTTCACATGGTGTTCCCATGCCTGAGGTCCCCAAGGGTCCTGCGGAGCAGGACATGGCACTCCGTGGCAGGCAGATGAGGGGGGTCCTTGTGCCCAGCCCTGCACACACATCCCGGGCCAGGAGCAGTATGTCCTTGGTCAGAGCAGGGCAATGCCACTGGCACCGTGGCTTGGGCTTTCTGCTCCACGATGCTGCTCCCGGGCCGCAACCTGTCCCCAATCTCGCTTCGGCGCCCAAGCAAGCCCATACCCAGCTCTGGCCCTTGCTGCGCTTCCCTGCCATGCACCGGCACATGCTGTTGGCACATGCGGTTGTACCCTCAACCGAACGGCTCTGGCGATGGTGGCTTCTCCCACAGCTTCCTGCTGCCCCCACAGGGTTTGCAGTCGCTTGGGCAGAGCCGGAGGGCTCCCTGGGAAGCAGCGGCAGCCAGGGCAGGATACAGCTCTACCCGCGTTCACTGCTGAGCCCCACCAAAAGCCTGTCTGATCTCAGCCACACAACAACGCGCCCCCGGGTTGCTCTGGGACGTGGCTCCAGAGTCCCCCAAGGTCCACAGCAGATGATTTCTGCACTGGCAGAGCCACAGCACGTCCCCCAGCAATTCCTGCCGCTGCCATGTGCCAAAAGCACCTGCTGCACCATGCATGGGTGAAATGTCCCCTTCGAAGGCAGCGTTGCCCAGCAGACCAAACTGCAGACACTCTCTGAACCAAACCTTGTTCCTCCATTAGATCAGCTTCTCTTTTTGCAGCCGGTGTCCCCACGGGGCACTGGCCTGCCTTTGGTCCCCCTCTCCTCCAGGCTCAACTTCTTGCAGACCTGCCCCGATGCAGGAAGGACTCATCAAACTCGAGGACTGCTCACTCCGGCTTCGCACTGCCCTGCCTGCGGGCAGGACCCGCTGCCCAGTGGCAGATGGACCTCGGCGGGTCTGGCACAGCAGATGCAGCTCAGGAGCTGCTGCTTGAAGGCGGTCTGGCTCCGGTGTGTGTGCCAGGTCAGGGATGAGGTGAGGACAGATGCAGGTTCAGGGATAACGCAGCAGTTTTCACCGCTGCTCCCACAGCAGCCCCTCAGAGAGCTCTGCCTTGGCATTGAAACATGTCCACCAACAATTCCTCCTCCTCACCTTATTTCAGCGAGGAGACAACCTGGAGGTGAAGGGACTTGACCATGTCCCGCAGTGACGCGGTGGCAGAGCTGGGACAGGACCCAGCTATCTGTCCCCAGGGCCAAGCTCTTGACTGCAGACAGTTCTTGGAAAAACTGTGCCCTTTGTTCTAGCAGGCACTTATCTGCCCAAGGCCTGGCAGACATTCATCCCAACACATCTACGCCCGCGTGCCATGCCTTATCTGTCTCTCCCTCTATAAACCAGATGCATCACAACTGCTTACCCTCCTCTCTTTTCAAGGCAGCCGACCTCAAAATCACGAGGCAGGAGCAGGGCTGGGGTGGTGCTGGTGATTGCCAGTCCTGGCAGCACTTTATCCTGGGCTGCCCCGCTGCCTGCCAGTCCCCTGCACGCAGCTTTGCTTTATCCCCGCATCACCCCAACACCTCATCCCAGAGGAAACCGCCGTGGGGGCCAGCACCGCTGGCATGGTCACAACCCCAAACCCCTCACCTCGCAGGTGCATCAGGCACTGAACTAACTTCCCCACCTCATCGCTTCACCTGGTGAAAGGCACTGGAGGGGAGGTTTGGAAAGAGCCTCCCAGAAAGTGAGGGGGGGCTGGAGGAGAGGAGTGCAAGGAAACCCCTGGCCAAAAGCCTCAGCCTGTTTTACCGGGAGGTGACACGTCTGGAGCACCGTCCCTGGGCTCGGGAGCGGGGCTCTCCCAGTCCTCAGCCACCAACAGCTCGGTGCTGGCTGGAGTCTCCACTCCTTGATGATACCGTCATCTTCAGAGTCAGAAAAGCTGCTAAACTTGTCCAGTCTTTGCTGAGGACAGCACTTCCCTTTCAATGCCAATCCTTAAGTACTGCTGCCACGCTCCCTCCGAAAGGCAGGGCTGGCCGGCAGACACCCCATCCTCCCCCAGTTAGCACAGCCAGGCTCAGAGAACCACCAACCGCAGTCGCCACGCTCTGCTGTAAGACGTTGGCAGACACCCGAGCAGTCTGTGCATTGCTTGCTCTATTGCCCAGAAAGTTGCAAAAATATTAATAATAATAAAAAGTTCAAACTGAAGCTACCTGCAAACTTTAAAAAAATAAGTGTATGTAGGCAATATCCAAGCCCTGGCCCGAGTAGATCTCTCTTCTGTACGTCGGCATCTACCTCCTCCTCTTACTCCCGATCTAGCTTCTCATTTCAGAGGACAGGAGGGAAACACAAACAAAAACCGAGTTTTACTTACTGACCTCAGCAGCCAGCTCTTCCCCAGGCTCCAGCTTTTACATGTCCACCGGCAAGAACGACCTCACCTCGGCAGGGCAGGGGCTGGCGATGCGGGGCTGCTGCTTCAATGCTCCTTCGCTACTGCTAGCAGCCAGAGAGAGCTCGCCCCAGCTCCGCTCCGGCTGCCGGAGCAGAGATTTATGCGGAGCGCGCAGCCTTGCGAAGAACGTCGCCAGCACCAATGACCCGCTGGGTGCAAGATGCAGCTTAAAGCGACAGCCCTGCTCGCCACGCTCCTCCCGGAGTCGTTCCTGTGCCCTTCACGAGGGGGTGGACGCCAGCGAAGCGCTCCTCTCTCCCTCACCTCGCTGCCACGATCCCAGTGTTATTAGATGATGCTCTTAAACACACAGCGGAGCTATGTGAATATTTAGCTTTCCTTCCACCTCCTCACCTCCTACCCACCACACACACTTTACCTTAAAAATAGATTGGGATCAATTTTCCTAAACTACATCTGCAAACACACTCAGCTCTACAGGCACACGCACCACGGCAGCAAATGCACTGTGCGCATACAGACACAATACGATCGCTCCGATTTAAAGCACCAAAATATTGAAGGACCATTTTTAGCTCCTGATAGTTCTCCTGTTCCTCATATTATTAGATACGTGATTTTTTTTTTTTTTGTCCTGTTGCAAGCGCCAAAGATGCTCAGCCATAAGCATCTCTTAATTTAAACGCACCACTAACAGAGGGAAATTTCTAATTGCAACAAGGTTTTAAACACGGAAAGATAAAAATGCTACGCAACAGCCAAAGAGCTGTTCTTACCTCTCATTTGTAAAATGTGAATGTGAAATGTTAATTTCTGACAGTGAAACGGGTCACTGGAAAGAGAAGCAGCTTGCCAAAGGCCAGCTGGCAGGGCAGTGGCAAAATGGGGACAGAGCCCCGTTGGCACTCTTGGCTCTCTGTCCACACTGTCCTCTTACACTTCATTTTCACTTTTCATCACAAAAGTAGGAAATTTCTTTCTCTTGAACAAATGCAGCTTTTGGGGACTGGCCATGCCTTTCCATACCAGTAAATTTATTTCCAGAATCACACAGTAATTAGAAACATGGAAATTGTGTGGGGCCTGAGACCAGGACTCCTGGCTTGGTACCTGGCCCCGCTGCATGCAGGGCATGGCGGGTCTCAGCCCCCAGACCCCTCCTATCCCCAAGAGGGGCTGTGAAGCCTCCCTGGGCTCCACAACGATCCTGGACTCAAAGGCAAGGCACCACAGATGCATAAAGCATCTCCAGAAGGCGAGCAGCAGGGCTGCGGCAGCCACGGTCAGGGACTGTGAATCCATCGGTGCCCACGAGGTCGATCTGGCTGACGGGGAGGGGGTCAGGCTGTGCTCAGGGGCAAACCCAAGCTCTGAAGCAACAAGTGATAAAACACCCTGTGCTGGGGAGACACGGGCAGAGCTGCCACGGTGGGGACGCTGCAGACATGCAAGATGGACCCCTCTGCAGCACTAGTGATGCTGGCCAGGATCTGTCCCGTGGGGCAGCCCCATCTGTCGTGTGCCAGGAGAAGAGGCCAACTCTCCATCACGCAGGACCTTGCAAAATCCTCGGATCAGGACAGAGCGGGCAAAAGGCAATTACTCTGCACCTATTTTGTTCTGGTGCCACAGGCTATGGAAGGCAAGAGACAACTGGGAATCAGCCTCAAACTAAGCTGCTGCCTGGGGAGCTCGCATACTAAACTTCAATTTAGTTCGTGATTTAATTTTTGAAAATGCTACAGCAACTGAGGAGGGAAAGAAGGGGTGAGGAAGGGCAAGGGGCAGGGCACAGCCAACCTGGCTGCTGTCACGCTGCGTGCAGGGGCACAGACGCTGCTGCAGCTCGGGTGAGCTGAACGTCTGTGCTGCAGCCGCTGAATATCTGCTGCTGCGCTGCTGGGGGGCTGAGTTAAGGGGATATTTTGGTGGAGAGGGGTAAGAGGGGCATGAACCAGAACTGAGACTCCGTCCCTTATCTGAAGAGCTGAGTTGTCTTGGGACAGCTATGAAAGGGGGCATCTGAAGCTGGTATTGAGGGTGAAATGCAGAAGACGAGTATAAGAGAGGACCAGAGCCCACACACGAGAGGTCAGTGCTTGGAACAGCAAGACAAAATGACTTTTTGCATCTGGGTTTAGGGTGAAGCCAAGGAGAGCGAGAGAGACGTCCATGATCTGCAGAGACCCCACCTGCAACTTCAGGTTCCAGCTCTCACGCCAGGGAGCTGCGAGTGCGCGCCCAAGCGTGCCCTTCAGCGTGCTCTGCAAACTGCGCAGCCACAGCCCCTGCTGCAGACCATACACACTCTGCTCAAACGCAGGACGTGCGCACCGCGCTTCCCTTGTAGGATGAAATTATCACCCTTACTTGGACTGTTTTCAAAGATCTTTTTTTCCTTTAAACAACTCGCCCACTCATCCCTATAAACGCCGGTGCTAAAAGCTGGTTCTGTTGTTAAGATTTCAAATAACTTGGGTTTTATTGTTTCAAACAAAATCAAAATAACTCACCCACGCTCTCTCCTTCCCTAATACAGTTACTGCTGACCTGCTGGGAGCGTGCCATACTGCCACACGCGGCTTAAATCCACGCCTTTGGATCAACAGCAGGTGACAAAATCATTTTTTATTTTATTTGGAGACGGAGCGTGGCGTGCCTGCATGGGCGTCTGGCTGAAGCGTAACCGACACCTCTGCTACTTGCAGTGCCGATCCGACTGCCTGAAAGGTAGTGCCACCGCGCTCAGATTTGGCCACTTTGTGCAACAACCTTATTAATACCGGATTTACACTTTTTCCCCAGCTACACGGTAATCTACCCCGCAATCACAGGTCAGGTAGGCAGCCCTCACTGCTGAGACCAGTGCATCCATGGTATGGAAGTTACTTCTGGTTTCTCTTTGGGAGGCAATATATTAGCCAGCATATTCAAACAGTCCTCAAAGAGCTATAGCAATACCCCGTAGTTAATGCAGCCACTTTTCGACATAGGTTTTGACAGCATGTACCATGCCAGGCTGGGTTTCCCTGTCACCATTTAGTAGAAACACACAAGCCTAAATTTAGCACCTGAAGCTTAAATTACTAACCAAGGAGACAAGCTAGAAGCGTTAGCATTCCAGGTCAGTCTCTCCAGTCCATGGAAGAAGATGGGCAGCTACAGAGG
Organism: Balaeniceps rex; assembly: GCA_013401315.1. Lineage (NCBI taxonomy): Eukaryota > Metazoa > Chordata > Aves > Pelecaniformes > Balaenicipitidae > Balaeniceps > Balaeniceps rex. The sequence continues at coordinate 122,178 of VYZW01034120.1, read as the reverse complement.
TCGATTTTGCCCATCAAAAACCTGGAGGATCCCTTAAATACCAAAACTGGGAGTGAACCTGAACTACTTGCTCAAAACAATTCAGGTCATAGGCAGATGCCAGCAAGCAGTAAGTTCTCGGAGTGTAGCCGATGCTCACCCTCACGCAGAGCTGCGGTACCTGGCCGTGCACACCGTAACACACCCGAGCAGCAAAGCACAACGTTTTAGCTGAAAGTAGCTGCGCTAGTTGATTTATTTTGCAGTTGGAGGGGGGTGGAACTAGGACCACGCTCAGCTGTTGAGTCTCAGCTGAGCAGCAGTAATTTGCTAAACCGAAATAACTCCGTTGCTTTAAAGGATATAACCCATATTCTTGATTAATTAGCACAGAAGCCAAGGTTAATATCTAGTGCTGAACTCCCAGTCACCTACTCTACCCACCAGACCGCACCACCACCTCCCCACTTCCAGCCCTACCGAGGAGTAGGAGGTGATGGAGGAGACAGGTGCCTATAAGCCCGCTGCCAGCGAAGGACACGCTCCTCTTCAGCGATGGAAACGATCCAACGCTCCCCCAGCAGCAGATATGCCCTCCTCCCCACAATATACTGAGCCCGGTGCATCTGAAATTGGAACCTGCTGACAATTTTGCTTTCAAAACGCTTTGCAAAAAAAGCCTACTTGTCTCTGGATTGCCAAAATTGTGCTGCTTTACTTGAAACATACTTTTATTTAGACACCTACTTGCTCTTAGCGCAGCGCTGTTTTAAAAAGCGGCTGAACAGATGCAGCACCTTTACCAGGGGTGGTAATGATCGGGTGAAGTTAAGTCGGTGGATCCGCACACACCCGTCTATGTTAGCACCCATAACGCACATCTAACCTTCATATAAACACCCTTCGCTGCAGCAAACGCCCAAATCTTAATTATTATTTACTCGTATTCCAGCAATGCCTGAAGGCCGTGCTCAAGATCAAGGCCTTGTTATGCAAGGCACCCCACAAAACATGAAATCCTGGCCCTGCTGGGGGCAGGGAGGATCCTGGGGCTGGTACCCAGGGGTTTACCATTTCAGCCATGGTCAGACACAGCCCTTCTCAGAAGAGCTTAAACAGGTAAGACAAAAATCCCATGCGAACACAGGAACGGCTTCTCCTATCAGCAAAAAGCAGCTCTTGCTCTAGTACCTGCTGTTTAAAAGGGCAAGATGAAACTACACCCCGTTTGGGGAAGGCAAAGATGTGGAGGCTGATTTGCTCCACATGACAGTGCCCAGAGAATATTAGGATGCAAATGGCTTTAAGGACAGGCAAAAAATCCTCCAGGGACTTTTTTGCTCATCCCAGGGGAGTTGCACCTCCTGCACCCAAGCATATTCAGCGGTCTTGCTCTTTGCTGGCTCTCAAAAGAGGGCTGCACCGATCTGCAGCAGCTGGTTCCCCCTCTCCTCCAGCATGACAAGCACTGCAGGGAACTGCAACTCTCTCTGTGGCACAGACACCACGATCCAGGATGGAAAAGTTGGATCCACGGGATCATCTGGAGCCCTTCTCTAATTGCACATCTCCCCAAGAAGCTTCCCCCAGCAGTCCCTGCACACGAAGCACTTAACTGGGCTCAGCTCCCTGCCAGGTTCGGGCTGCAGTCTTCCATGGCTGCATGGGGAATAGGAAGGAGCCGGGGGCTCTGAAAAACCATTATTTAGGCTTTTTTAGATTAATTGGTGTTAATTGCCTTGGGAGGCTCAAAAATAGCACTGCTAATGGGAAACGTGGACGCAGGCTGAAGGCAAGGTGTGAGCAGAGGCTCGTGATTGCCACATTAACCCCGGATGCAGGTTGTGCCCTGCCCAGCCGGCAGCCAGCAGCGACTGCCAAAAGCAGGGAGACCTTCTCCTGTCCAGCCGGGATTTGCTTGCCTGCACCTCTAACCCTGACGTCCCCCTCCAACAGCTGCGTTCACACTCATACAGGGGCAGAGGGAGCATTTTTTATCATGACAGCTCCAAGAAACAGCACTTGAACCTTCCTCATTTCAGGCTCCTTTGATTTATGGATTCACATCCATCTCCTTACTCCTTGCAACCACGGAGGGCCCTCATCCAGCTCCCAGGGAGCCTTGGTTTCCCGCACCTAGTCCAAGCACAGACACAAGGACAGCCCAGAGGAGACCCCAAAACCTCTGCTCATCCCAAGGCTATCCTAAATCCAGAAGAGAGGATTGGCATTGGATGGGACCGCGTCTATCCACAACCAGTGGGTTAGAGACAACCTTCTACCAGAGGAGGTTACTGCCCGTCGCCTGGGTCGTCGAACTCTCCTGCCTGACCGCAAACGAACGCTGGGGACGGAGCTGCGCTGGTGATGCAGGCAGCGGGGTGGCCTCTGGGCAGGATGCCCAAGTGACCACATGGGACAAGCTCCTCACAGACTGAGATCTGGCCTCCCCAAAGCTAGGCAAATAACAGATAAAAGCCAAATTTGCGCCAAGATTGTGCTATGTTTGTGTCTTCTGGGAGAGCGTTCAGCGCCGTAGCCCTGTCCAGCAGCTGGTAACAGCCACGATCAAAGATAAGGTACAGACAAAACTGGTCTGATTATACAGGCTCCTGCACCGCTACAGGTCTGTCCCTAAATGAAACCCCCAAACCATATTATTAGGGTGCATTTCCCTGTTTTTAAATATAGCTTATCTAAAGAGAAACACAAGTTACTGGTACAGAAAAGATTATCTACGCAGACCCACCAACCAATGGAAGAGCACACGGCACGGCTCCAGCAAGCACAGCCAGACCACGCTCCCTTCCCAGCCTCAGTCCGTGCACAGAGACCGGCTGGATCCATCCTTACAGGCCAGATCCCACCCACCATGGCTGGGAGCTCAGCCCCCAGCACTGGCACGGATGGAGGTCACTGCTGGCACCCCAGCAAAACACAGGCACAGCCATGCTACCTCTTGCAGTCACATTTGCCTGAGCAAGAGATATTCACGCAAGAAAAAACAACAAAATCCCCAGTCACTGGAGGCCCCTGCGTCATCTGGTGTCATCACAGCTCCAGTGATTTAAGCAGAGTTATGCTGATTTATCTCCACAGAGAACCTGGACTATGATTTTTTTTAAGCTCTTCTGGCATGTGCAGTTTATTAAATGCGAGAGGCCGGAACTGTGACTGTACAAAGTGCCCCAGGCACAGCAGAGACCCTAGAAATGAATGAAGAGTTCCAGATTTTGAGAGAAGTCAAACATTTGGAGTTTTATTGCTCTGGGTCTGGCTCCGATTCATCCCTCTTTTTAGTATTGTTCTCTTTAAAGTGACAGTTTCTAGGAAATGGTGAGTGTAACATCTCTTTTACTGTCTCATACCACTTGACGGCTGACAATTTGCCGGGAGAAAAGGCTGTACAAAGAGGAAAGCAGACCTCAATTATGCCTTCAAAGTGCCAATAACTGAAAACTCAGTTACAGTGAGTCAGGGGAAGAAGAATGTATTTCAGTAGCTTGGTTAGTCAGCCTGGACCACTGGACTAGCCGGTCTGCAGACCTTCTGTTGTAATCTCTAACAAAGGTCTGCTGGGGGACCTTGGACAACTGGTTCACTTTTTACCTCCTTCCTAGAGCAGGTTCCTCTGGTAAGAGGCTCTTTCTTCCAGTTTTCTAGCTCCAAAGCTGGCCTCCACACTTAGCCAGTTATGGATGGAATATGGGGTCTCAGACACGCTTTCGTACATTCCCCTGATCCTCAGCCCCAGGGATCTGGGAAGCGTGCAGACCTTGGGTCCTTGGTGTAACTTCTGCACAGCTGAGGGCTCGGACAGCCATCCCGCGCGTGGGGCAGCCAGTACGTTCTTTTTTCTGCGTGTGGTTGATGCACAAGCACAGGCTTGTGTTAAATCCTGCCTCCTATCCCCTTTCCACAGCACAGCTTTGATTCACAACCTGACCTCAGTCCGAGAGGAGGAAAAACAAGGGACAGGCATAGTGGGAAAAAGCAGAAAGAGGGTGTCCCAGCAACAAGAATATCCCGAAGAGAGGAAGATAAAGAATTCAGCTTTATCTCTGGGACCTTAAGCACTGAAGCATCTCACCAAGGACGAGGCCTAGGGGCTGACACACAGGCACAGAGGCAGCGATACCCCTGCCTTGCTTCTGTTCAGAGCAAAGCGTGGGCAGGACACCGCGAGGGCAGCTCTGGGACCAGCCCTGAGCAAGCAGTCCTCAACCCCCTGCCGCCCCAGATGAAGAATACTGATCACGCTGTGGCCCATACAGATACCATCTGCCCTGCCAGCATCACTCCTGTTCCACAGAGCGCGTGGGAGTTATCTGCACCTTTTAAGTGGTGACAGGTTCTCTCTTCTACTTAGCTTTTGTCCTCCATATCATCTGCAGGACAAAGGGGAGGGAATAGTTAACAAGGTCCTGTGCTGCACAGTGCACCTTGTAGGGGTCATTTCTCCTGCTTCAGCACCCAAAAGGGTCAAATATTCGCAGGTCACCCAGAGGTCACAGTCTGGCCTTTTCCTGGCTTAAATTAAGAAATGTCAAAACCATTCACAGCACCTTCAGGGGCTCCGTAGCAGAGCAGTCACTTTCCCAAAATGAAAACAGCATCAACTGAGAGTCTCCTCGGTGCTGCAAAGCCCATTGCTCTGCGCAGAGACACCCCTGGGACCCGGCTGCAAAGGGTGGTGAAAGCAGCCAGTGCCCGTAACCTTCTCATAAGCAAAAGCTGTGGGTAGAAGAGATGATCGCTGCTTCTCAAATCAAGCCAGGCAGCCGTCTACATTGAGCCCAAGAAGGTAGGGCAGAGACTCTGGGCTCCTATTTTTGGACTCTGCAGGGGTGATTTTAAGGAAGCCTCCTCTGGCCATGCAGATAAGCAAGGCAGAGGATGCAAAGGAAAAGCCTTGGGCTGGCACTACGTCGACTGTTACTCAGCAGCGGAGCGCAGGGAACCGTATACAGCTCTTTGAAGACAGCTGGTCTCTCACAAAACCTAACCTCAAGTCACAGAATTGTCCGATACAGAGGTGCCATCCCCAGTGAGGAGGGGGTTGCCCAAAGAGGGGCAAGTGCAGCGTTGGGACTCAGCGCTCCGAAGAATCAGGATGGCTCCTGCCTCGCCTCTCCCTGCCAGGGATGCTGCTCCCTCCCCACGCGCTCTCCCAACCACACCTTACCACGACCAGCTTCTCCTCCGTGGGATGCTGAGGAGCCTGGCAGGTAATTCTGGCTTTTACTCCAACTGTGTATGCTAGCCTACCTCCCAAACCCGCCCCTCTGCGTGAGAAAAAGTAACTTAATGAAGGATCGTAAAACCATAAGCCTCACGTAACTGCTTGCGCAGCCCCAGCCCCGCACAGCGGAGCTGCCCGTTGGGAAGGGTCGTGCCGGGGCTCAGTCCCCCAGGCACGACGCTTGCCTGCAGCAGAGCCTGCAAGGCCCCGCGCTGCCATGCCTCCCTCTCACTCACACACTCTCATTGGATAATTACAGAGAAAACCAAGGCAAATCCCAATTTTAGTGCCATTATAAAACAGAGAGGGGGAATTCATTACCTGGCAGCTGTTAATATTTAAGGAAGAAACTGATAATTTACCTCTGAGGCAACGAACGCAGCAGAGGCAGTGCAAGCCAGAAAACGCTATCGCCTCCCCCCACCATCTCTGTGCAGTTACTTTGCAGAGATTTTCTATCTACCCATTTATTTCCCTGCCTCCCATGCTAGCACCAAAGTCCCAGCAAGGAACAGCGTGTGTCAGGGCTCTGCATCGCAAAACTCACGGGAGCCTTGGCTCTGGCTCTGCTGTCTCTGCTGCACCTCTAGATTTGGGAGAGCGTTTTTTAAACCTCCCCTGGCTCATGCAGCATCTGTGCAACCAGCCCACCTGAGTCAGAGGAGAGGAGCTAAAGAAAAGAAGGGCCCTAGAGCTTAACAAAAAGACTCATACAGACATGTAGAAAGAAAGGTGAGACAATTCAAGATTACTCTGGGGAGGCAACCAGATCACTGGCTGCTTCTCCGAACAGCCCAAATCCCTGCAAGAGCCTCCGACACCTGTCAGACTCGAGCCCTCCAGAAAGTTTTCCGGTGCATCCTGCCTCCGGCTAGGAAATATCTCAGTGCAGCCTCTCTCCCAGCTCTGCATCTGCCCGAAGCACTACAGAAGGTCCCACAAAATGAACAGGAAAATAAAGCATTACAAGAACGAGCTGTTGCTCAGTGTTTACCTGCTCGGTTCCAACAGGACTGACACCAGCACAGCAGCCTCCAGGTGTCATAGGAACAGTCTTAAATTTAGCAGCAGCTGCCTTCCCTCTCCCTGACTCCAGCTTCTCTCTTCCTCTCCATCCCCCTTGCTCTCGGATTCTTGGAGCACATTTACACCAGAAAGTCTGACCAACGATAATAGCATAATTATACCCATGCAGTTAAACAAAACATAAAGGCCGTGGGATGAAGGAGGGCGTACATTCGCACTGCCCTTGCATTGCGGTAGTTTACACATCAACGAGCCAAAGAGGCTACCTCATCTTAAAAAAGAAGGAAGATGCAGAGGCAGCCACCCTGGAGCAGCAAAGGCTGCCTGGTGCAACCCTCCATGTTCAAGCTCCTGAGGGACTGCAAGGAAGCATCAGTTTAATCTTCTCTCAAACAATACGACACAACCAGAGGAAAGATGCTCTGGGGCCAGAGCACAAGCGTGTGGGAGGAAGTCGCCGAGGCTGTATTTATCCTTGCACCCCAGCACCCATCTGGCCAATTCTGCAGCCCGCAGTGAAGTCACGGGGGAGGGATGGGGGCACCTGACATCCTAGCGCTGTCTGAACAACGCACAATTCAGCAGGGACAGGCAGGACCTCCCTGCCCGGCTCTGCCACGGGTGCCACGCTGCCCTCCAGCTCTGCTCCCTGCCCAGCGACACCAGGAACTGAACGCTGGTACTTGGAGGCCAGGCAGAGGGTCAACCACGAGCATCTGCTCTGCGCATCGCTCCTGCAACCTGACAATTCCCTAGTAAATCATAAGAGAACACCATCAAAAGAGCTCTGGCTACCTGCCTTTGGAGCGGGGGGGTACGATCTACAAAATTTCCCCTTCTTTTATAGTTGCTTCTCACTGTAATCATAAAAAAGGTCCTATAAAAACATTTGTCCTAGGGAATGTTTGGTGAAGCAGCATGCTTGCAAATTGTTCAGCAGCTAAATACAACAGCAACCCATCTCTGCAAGTCGTCACTGCAATCAAACACGGCTCCTCTTTCCCTTGACTATAAATGGTCTTTGCTGAGGACAGGGTGGAGGCCAGTTCAGGTTTGAAAAGCGAGGAAGCACTCCCTCGAGCTGATGCACTCCCCAGGGAAGAGGAGAGTCCAGATGAACAGGACCATTTCTAGAGCACAGATCCCCAAGGAGGGGAGAGGACTGGGTTTGGTCCTTGCCTCTCTCCATGTTTTTTGCTCCAGCTGTTGGACCTTGACCCAATAAAGTGCTTTAGCCCTTGAACTCTAACACATGCACAGTCCTATCGGCCTCAGAGACTTTACCTTGGTGCTGAGCTTAAACGCAAGGCCCAGAATTGGGGCAGGTCCCCAGCCCCTCCCCAGGCAGTCTTTTCAGGAATACACAGCCCCTTTCTTCCATGGACCCTCTCCTTTTTCCACAGTGGTTGCTCTCTCAGAGAGGGGGGTGAGGGACACACAACCTCTGGTACTTCTGAAGTGTTACAAAAATCCTACCCTTCTACTAACCCTCTAAAATACAGCTGTTACCAAGTCAATGAAGAGCTGGAGCGTTATGACCTCCTCCACAGCGGAGCAGAGAGGTTAAATTTATCAGCAAGCCTTTGATGTCTGCAAGCTTCAGGTGGAACAAAACCTTCTGCTTTGATGTTACTTTTAAAAGAGAGGAAACTCAGAAGGTGTGCGGTGCACGAGTCTCAGGGAGCACTCGGATCTGGCCGCCCGCAACTGCAGGCACAGGGACCAAGCTCTAATGCGGCTACTTTTGCTCAGGGCTCTGCTGCAACAGAGAGAAAATGTGACCAAACGCATCTCACCCTCACCAGCTTCTCCCAGACCAAACCCACCTTTGCTCTGCCTGTGGAGAGCCAGGCACTCACAGCCCTGAGTATTCCCACGGGAGCTCCAGACCTGACCTCAAAGGTGAAGAGGACCCTGCCCTTGCCCGTCCCCCAGACCCAACCAGCGCCGGTCCCTCTCCTCCCGGCGCCCACCAGCCATGGCTGGGAAAGTCCCCAACTTCACGGGGCCACGGGAGGGGTAAGGAAGCCTGTCTCTTGCCCCGCCAGCGACGTGACCCTCCTGCACCAGCACTCCATCTCACGCAACACCAGCGTCTTGCACGGCAGCGGCAGGAAGGTCTAAGCCACACGGAGGGACCTGCTGCGGGCCCTGGCATGCTTTCCTACCTTATGCAGCACCTGGGCCATGGCTTCTCCTATCCATCCCAGCATCCCCACAGCTTTGCCAACAGGCTGAGCCCTTCTCCCAGGGCCCGACAGAGCTGCCAGCAAGGACAGGCTCTTCTCCATCCCCGAGCTCACTTCTCCTCCCTTCACTTCTGCCTGCCTCCCCTCCCCTCTCTCGCCTCCTCCCATGGGGAGTTTCCCAGCAGGTCGGTAATTAGCATCATCATCGCCAATGCTAATAACACCACCACAGCTCCTGCCATCCAAAGCTCAAACAACTTTACAGCCATCATCACGCCTCTGTAACCTCCCCAGGGTAGGCAGGGAAGCGGCATTACCCCATCGCACAGATGGGGAAGAGGGAGGTAAACAAGAGGCAGTCGGTGGCAGAGATGGGCAGCGAACCCGGGAGCTCTGACTCAGGCACCGCACCCACAGGACCTCCCCGTCCCAGGGAGCTGCCCCGCTGCAGTAAGGCCCCTTTGGAAGGAGGTCAGTGGCTGTGTGGACAGCGGGACTTATCCAGAGATCACATCACTCAGCTTGGGGCCTGGGAGTGCTGGGATGAGTTTTTTCCCCGAGCATCCCTGCGCAGAGCCTCGGTTCCCCTCTGCAAAACGACCGCGGGAGAGCAGCACACAGGACTGCGTGTGCAGTCTGGGTTCACACCTTCTGACGGGACAGCGGGTATTGTGGTGTCCCATAAAAGCACCTTAAATCAACCAGTAGAGCTCACCTCTGATTAAGGACTTGCTGTTTACTGATGGATTAAAGAGGATTTTTGTTTTGAGCATTCAGAAAATGAGGAATCGGGGGGGATTCTTGTCTGAACTGCCTAACTAAGGAAAGCTTCTCTCCCATCTTGGGTGGGGTTTGCTACATTTGATTTAAAAAGTCTCCCATGGATGGGAATTACAGCTTTTCAAAAAAGCCCACCCACGCTCCCATACAACAGACCAACGTGGCCCTGGTAGCCCTCTGACAGACGGGGACAAACGCAGAACACAAGGCAATGGGTTGCTTTGCTTTTGGCGAGTACCTGCAAGACGACATTGACTTTAAACGTTCTGAGGTCTGGCCTATGCCAGAAGTCAGGCTGGCCTGTCAGCTGGGAGCACCAACACAAAACAAAATTCACCTGAAGTGACCCAGCCTCGTCCACCAGAACATAACTGCAGAGACCTTCTCCTGGCAAAAGAGCCCTTTCTGGAGGGTACTTCATGTGTGGCAGGGCATGGTCTGAAGACAACCAGCCACGTGCTGGCAGGGCTCTGCTCCTGCCACAGGGGTGACGGACCATTTATTCCTATGCCTGGACAAACGGCACGCACGCAGCACAGCCAGGCACTGCAGGGATCAGGGCAGAATTTCAAATGCCTCCTGAGCCTCTCCAGCTCCGGCTTCTGGGGAGCTGCTGGATTTCTGAGGGTGTTTCAGAAAACTTTAGGGAAGGGGATATAAATACACTTGCCTTCGCTTTGTGTGTGCACAGGCAGGGGCAAAACCTAGTTGGGGGCTCTGGCCTCCTCGGCAAGGAAGGATGGCAGGACACCCCCCTGAGAGCAACGCTGGGAGGCTTTGCTGTCCCACCTGCGTTTTGCCAAGCAAACTTCCCTCTGCCATTCAGAGCATCTGCCTACAAAGACTGCAACCCCAATCACGCTGTGTAACTCTGTATATCTACTGGCCTGAAGAAAAACCCAATAGAACACTTGTCACTGTCATTTTTATGTGATATGGACTATGCTCCATTAGATACCAAATAAGGGGCATTCTTTAAAACGTAAGACAGGCAGCCACCCTTCTCCAGCCAAGAGCGCTGTTGAGTGCATTGATCTATTCTCTCTTGGGATAAAACAGGACATATTTAGTGTCTGCAAGGAGGAAGATGTCATTTTTTTCCACACACCGCTGCTCTGCATATCCTGTTGAATTCACTCTACGCTGTTTCACTACCATGTGCACCAGGCAAGCCTGGGAACTGGGCTAAAAATGGACCCTCAGGGCTCACCTCCCAAATCCAGACCAAGTGGGGAGCTAACACACACACACACACACACTGCAAAGTCGGGGAAGAGGCCTTGGGAGAACAGCTAGTGAAAGAATCAGACTGCAGCAGTCAGGTAGAGCCTGAGCCACCCCTCTTGCAAGAGCGAACCCTGGGCTTTGCATCCCTGCTGCGTGGTCCCCATCCCCTGAAGGGTGGTGGGAGCAGCATGTCCCTCACCTGCTCACATACTTCCATCAGAGTCAGGAGCCAGCGTGTACCCCAGGTGTCTGGAAGGCACCTCCCGTGACTGGAGTGTGTATGTCTACACTTGCTCTTTCATGGACGTTCACCAAAACCCCGTGTGTACTATCACGAGGTCACTGGTGGTTGGCAATGTCCCATGGGGCCTTTTCTTAGACACAGCCTATGCACTCGCAGCTACACTCCTGAAGAACGCTTTCTGCCTTGCTCTTGGATGGAGCATGACTTTTGTTTGGTTTCTGGCTGAACGTCTGAGTTAAAAATACAAGGCTATTTCTGGCAGAAGTAGGTTTTTTTTCTGCCTTTGTATTGCCTTAGATGCCCCCATGCTGCTGTCTCCTTTCTGGCTCAGATGAGCTTTGTTTTCCTTCTCGATGATCATGTTTGCACCGGTGAGCAGTAGGAAATGCTTTTCCTATTAGAACATTTCCACAGGCACTGTTGGGAATGAAGAATGAGCTCAGAGAAGTCTAAAAAAAACCCAGTTGGTGTAAAGATCCTGTCTCCGGTGGTCAGAGAACTGAAAATTAGGAATGTCTGTGGTCAAAAAGGGATGCGTACATACGCACATGCGCACAGGTACAGCAGGACATGTTCTCCAGACCAGGAACAAAGGACACTGTGCTAGAAACACTTTCAAGCATCCCCACTCTACAGACAGGCTTCATCCCAAGCTCTGCAGCTCAGACCCTTTCTTGCCCAGCATGAAAATATTTTATTTTGCTTTTCTTAAATGCCAAGAAAAAATAGGCCTATCTTTCCTGGCTTGGATTTATTCCATCTGGAATCACTGCATGATCGCAGGACTGTGAAAGTGCGTTACAGCCTCAGTATAAAGCAAGAGCCCAAATATTTTCAAGAACCCATGCGATCATTAAATCTTTGCAGTTATGCTCCACCTCCTGGCAACAAGAAGCTGAGGACTTGGGGCTTCTCACCTGAGATGACTGAGTTCAAGTATCTCCAAGGCCCTTCCCATGATCCAGAAACATGCCATCGTTTGTGGGTGTGATTCCTGTCTCCAGGACTGAGAACAAAACCAACACAGCTGCAGGAAACCTCCCCAGTACATTGTATTTACCATTTACCATGTGTCACAACAAACATCAACACAACTGGAAGATAACAACTTAACAAACAGCTCGATTGCTCAGGCTAAAGACATCAAAAAGGCACGCGGAGAGCTTTCCAGGACACAGATCCCCACCACCTTCCTGGGAGCCAAGCACAGACTGAGTCAGCTCTTCAAAACCAAACACAGGACCTACTGTGTGATAGTAACCCATAAATCACCGACATCAGGGCCAGCTCCTCTTTAGGAAGCATGCTCCACCTAACTTGCTTCCAAAGAGAAGCTCCTAGACAATGATTTTCTATCATCTCCGCCTAATGATTGATGAATTCAAAGAGACCACTCTGCACACTGCCACTCTGGAGACCATCAATGCGATCAGGAGATGAGAGGGACCAACACCTAAGGTCCCAGATTTGGCAAAGGCAACCAGCATTTTTGGTTGCTCATTAAAAACTGAAAAGGGCTCCGTTTCTTGAAGGCAACAAGCCCACTCCTCATGAACCCCAGGAGGCTGATTAAGTCAGGCTCCACACAGCGAGGGCTCCAAATTGCTATGTTCTCTATGTTCTTCTGGAATTCAAGGCATCACATCCTAACAGTCCCAAACTCAGGGAACTTCAGGTCTAAACTCTCATCCCTCAAGAGAAGGTTACCAATACCACCACTAAATACCAAGGTCTCATAAACCAGTTCATGATGGAGGTTGGTACCACTGTTCTGCTTAATGGACAGTGAAGCTGAGGCTCAAAAAGGCAAAACAATTTGTCTACAGTTGCCCAAACAGTCAACACATGCAGGCTCTGTTTTCCAGCCAGCAGGCCACACCACCATCCCCACACCAGGTTAGAAATGAGGTAAGAACAAACATGCTATAAAAAACTCCCGTATCAGTACTGGAGGAAAAAAAGGTCTTCCTACCGACTGTGACACCTGGACTCGGACTTCGCTGGTATCCAGTGGTGATGTACTTGACGCCTGGGACTTTCTCTCTGAACTGGACTGGTGCTCCCGGTATTTCTTTGACCTTGCAGGTAATGACAAGAACTCTTTTCCAGAGATCTTCAGGTCTCCCACATGATGGCTGTCCCCATTCTGGTCCTTGGGAAAACAAGAAACAGTCATTGCAAAAATTGCCTGTCTCAGGTTTATGTGGAGATCTGTTGGCAAATGTCCACAGAACAGGAGATGCACAGAAGCAAGAAGTTAACATAGAGTTTAGATGGTGTGATTTGCTACTCGTGATGTGCGGAGTTAAATGAGGACATCTTGCCTACCTCCGCAGCGGGTGATTTTAATGAGTGGAGAGGGAGCATCACTCAAACAACACACAGTAGTCAACTTCTCCCCAGGGAGAAGTCAGGGAGAAGTAACATCCTCTTAAAAAAGCCAGGTATAGAGGCAAAGACACGGCTGGTTTATTTACAGGCATAGGGAATGATGGATAGAAGGTCCAGAAGCAGTCACCGCTGCTAGCAATTTCTGGCAACCGCACTCACAAAAACCTCTTCCAAACAGAGTGGCAAGCTCATCTTGCCCAGGACACCAAACTCTTGGCACAACTCCCTCCGCTTGTATCTTCACTTCTTCCCAGCACCCAGCTGTGCTGCAAGCCCACACCGACCCACGGATAACCTAACCATGCCCCAGGGAACATGGCTATGCTAGATGCTCCACAGCATTTCCCACCTCTAGGATTTGGCTCCCAGCACACACGGAGCAGTGCCTGCCTCCGTGTCTCCCACTGGCTTCAGCAAGAAGGTGGGCCCTTACCCAGCGGTTTCCTAAAAGGCGGATTAACATGAATGGTGGGAGTCCCATTCAGCAATTTTGCCAGCCCTCACGCTACCAGAAGCACGTGCGGACCGCAGGGTAACATGACTAACTAGAGCAGATGGTTACAAGCAGTCCCCTGTTCTCTCACAGCTATCCTCCTTTGCTCTCTGAAATGCTTCTGCTCAGTGCTCCCACAGACACAGAAAATATAGGATTATCACCCCCGTGTAATGCACGGGGAAACTGAGGTCACAGAGATTACGCATCTCTTGAATTCTAGTTCTGCCCCTTCTCACTGCAGCTCCCCACTTCGTTTTTGCAGGCCCTGCCCCGCGCCTGGCTCCTCCATTCTCACCCCCTTCCCGTAAGACGCACGCAACTCTATCCCTTCTCAGTCGAAAGACTCAGGTTAATGGCCCTGCCTGTATTATCGTAACAGCCTCATTACTGCTGTCACGCAGACGAGGCCCTCGTACAGAAGCACCAGCAGGAGCATTCAGTGTTTAGCTCCAAAGACGCTTATTAAAGGCACCAGGCATTTTACACGTAACCGGTGGGAACTGAGTGCCTAAACCTGCTTGATGCTTTGGGCTTCGGCGTTTGCAGGCTGCAAACCACCTCTTTATCATATATAAAGCACACAAACATAAAACTCTCTCCCCCCAGAGAGTCTGCACTGCAGCAACTACATACAGGTGAAAGAAGCTTGAGCACAGCTCAGGAGATGACCCAAGGGCCCATGAGGTTGGGACTTAAGAGCACATACACCGAAAAGCTAAGGATACTGAACAGGATCTGAAGGCACAGCACATCAACAGCACAGTGGGATGCTGTAGCCAAAAAGACTTTTCAATTCCTTGCAATACAAACAGGAATAGCGAGAACAAGTAAGGAGAGATTCATTTCCCTAGATGCTATCGATGGGACCAACTGCAGCCAGGCCAGTGTCCACATTTTGAAAAGCAGCCCCAAAAGTGGATTTCAGAACTGGTAAGAAACTGCCTTACAATGCCTTACTGCCTTAGTTAGAGCCCTCCAACTGTTTAGTTCATGACAAAAAGAATAGATGACTCAATTATGGCATGTAAGCACCTTCAGGGTAAAAACCGGCATGTGATAAAGAGATTTTTAGTCTGGTAGAGAGAGGAATAAAACAAGAACAAGTGACTGGGAGCTAAAACCAGAGAAGCTCAAAACAAGGAATAAGGCACAGGTTGGAGAGAGCAGGATGATCAGGGAAGCAGCGTTCCCGCTGTCTGCTGGGGCAGTCAGACCGACGTGGGTCCGTCCTGGCAGATATGCTCTGCCCAGACACACGACTCCATGCAGAGGCATGGGACAAGAGTTCCTGGCCCATGTGCTAAGAGCAGTCCCTGCTGACTTGAAGGCTATCTCTGGCAGGGACGAAGGGCAGAGAGGGTGAGACAATAATGAGAGGGTGCTAGAGAGATCACAGTTCACTCCGCTGATTTATCCTTTACGATCTTATCACCCTCACCATAGCAAGCTTGAAGCAAACAACCCTCTCCCATGACTGTAATCACCTCTCCTCAGGAGCCGCAGCAGGGAAATTGCATCCAAAACACTCTCGCAAGGAGAGGTGAACTTGTACGTACTCCACAGGACCACTGCAGGGGGAACGGGACAACTCACGTCTGACTCCACGCTTACGGCTCCTGCTTACTCCATCCTCCCTGTGAAACCCCTGAAATCCCATAACCCTGCCTGAACTATTGAATGAGGCTCAGCTTTTACAGCAAAGAGTAAGAAACCAACAGCATTTAACAGCATTAGCAGCAAATCACACATCAGCAAAACTCTCCCTGCCAGTCCTCTGGGCCACGCTGCCCCAATGAGGGTCCACAATCGAACGTCGCCCTGATATCGGGCATCACCGCCCCTGCTACCAACACCCCAGAGATAGAGTTGCACTGGTTAAAGCAGGTAGAAGCCAAAACGGCCAGTAGGTAGCTGGGAGAATTAATAAAAATACATAAGTGCGTTTGGCATTTAACTGCTAAAGAGAGTTAATTCAGGCAGGAGCTTTTGTCTGGCCCTCCCAGTGCTTACTGGGATGTTCAGGCACTCAAATGGTTTTGCAAGCCTGAGGTTGTTTCCCATTGACTGTCTGCACCTACCTGCAACTTGGGCGAGTTTTCTTTCTCCGTGACACTTCTGTAAAAGGGGAAATGCTCCCTGGGACACTCAGGAGAGCTGTGCCTGGAAAGTGCTGGATAAATGTAAATTATTTGTGCCAAAGACGTTCCAAAAAGGCAGAGCACGGCTGCCTGCATGGCCACCTCCTCTGGGGACAGGCATGACCGAGCCCACGGCAGCACCAGTGCCTGCTGCTGGGCAGACCCAGCGATCCTGGGCAGGATTTTCTGAGAAATTTAAATGATCCCTGGAGGTGGAAAGGCTCAGTGTCTCCCAGCTGACTGTAGAAACAGCCTTTGCCCTGAGGAGACTGAGAAAACGCTGATCTGCTTGGATCTGATGTTTCCAGCAGCGAACCGGAGCAGAGACAATCCTCAGAGTCCCTTAGAACAAAACCCTCTGCCTCCTGCAACGCACCATCTCCTGCTTCTGACCTCTCCTTCCCTGCTTGTGCTGAATGCAGCACTCCGCTGGGCTAATAAGGCGTTGAGATTTGCCACCAGCTACTAAAGGGGCTAAAATGCTAACGATTATCTTCTCTCTATCCCTTTATTAAGGGCTGTTTTTTCAAAAAAGCATAGAAGTGGCTTTTTCAGCTTTCAGTTGGAAGTGCCTTTTTAGTTAGACCAGCTGTTCCTCTCCTCCAAGCTCTCTAGAAACCCTCTTTGGTTAATCCCATTGACTCCGACGATATCTGCTAATTGCATACTTCCCTGCAAATGAAGCCAGTCAACAAGCCATTACAGATTCCTACTGGTATTTAATCTTTGAGGCCAGACATCTTTGCTTACCTTTTCAGAAGGGAACTTCAGGAGGTCTAAGCTGTCCATGCTGTTCCTTTGGAGTCTCTTTGGCCTGGCTCCTGCAAAACAACGCACTCTCGCATCAGGAGGGTGTCACTCACCGACAGCACTAATATCACACATAAAATTCAAACCAGGGCAGACCCTCCGCTCCCGTTAACTACAAAGTCAAAAGGACGAGATGCTGCAGCTGTGCTGTCCTTGAGATTCAAACGTGGTTTTTTCCTCTATTGTTTTGGGTCTTTTTCAAAACACCATCACAGCACCATTGGCAACAGCTAAGACTGCGCAAAGCTTTTGCTATCGAACCAGTGGCTGGGTCACACTACGACCCTGACCTCAAATGAGGTCTCTGGAATTCAGGAGTTACAAACCCTACTCTAAACAACAAAAGTCAGGGGACTAACATTAAGAAAAATCATAACAAAAATACAGTTTAATAAAAGCGTGGATTTGATGCTTTATCTTCATGTTTTTCATTTGAAGAATGTATCTGGGATGCAGCTTTGAGCTTTTCTCTACAGTCACAAGGGCCGGAAAACTAAGTGAAGGAGCAAATATTTTCTAACCATCGTAGGCCCAGCCTTAAAGGGAGCAAAATCTTGCCCTGAAGCTGACAGAGAAATCAGAAAATTTGGCAGCATTCATTATATTTATTTAAGATTTCATAAAATTTGTTTTAACATAGTGTTCTAGCAATAACAGAGTGGGCGAAACACAGTTCAGCTCCAACTCCTGCTTTCCATGCTCTCTTTACCTCCACGTCTCCCTCCAACCTGCTTCCAGCTTTTATGGCCTCGCTCGCTAACACAGACAGGATTTACAAAATGGCCCTGGGATGCCTTTACCACGTCTGGGAAAACTTCTGCCCTTTCACCCTCCTGCTCCCCTTCCCTAATCTTTCCTGAAGGTTCAGTTTAGCTGAGCACCACATGACATCCCACACCAGCAACACCAAACAGGGCAGGAATGAAAGCTTTGGATCAAGGTCCCATGACAACTTCCAAGCTTCAGGGGAAATCCTGGGGGAGGGTGAATGAATGCATGTGAATCGAAACCCATCCCCACGCTGCGCCCTGAGAACGGAAACCACTGAGCTTTGTGCGGTTCCTGCAACAGCAAACTCACCAAACCGAAAGATTCCCCAGTTTCCCACCACCACCTAACAGCACCGTTGCTTATGTGACAGCAGCCCCCGCGGACCCTGTTCGAACCCAGGGTGCCGCTGAGCTGCTCACTAGACAAACTTAACGAGAGAGAAGGCACAAAATGAATAAACCAATTCAAGACTGAGCGTAAGCAGAACGTGGTGATTAAATGGAAAAAGCCAGCAGGTAGCAGGGATTCCTGCACTAACACACATCCAGCTCAGCCAGGGCTCCCAATGTGACCACGGTTGTATCTAAACTACAGCAACTCCAAAGACACTGCTGCTTTGAGAAGTTCAGCCTCGCTCAGCTTCAAGAGATACAAAGAGAAGCTTAGATCAGCTTGGACTTCACTAAGGGTCATGCCTATATATCACATAACATTAATTATAAACGACCTGAAGTTAATTTCACTGCCCCTCGCTACTTCTTCACTACCCTGAAGTGATTTACTTCTTGCAGCCGTAAAGACTCAAATCAGCAAAACGTTTCTGCACGTTTCTGTCTCTACTTCAAAAAGCACGTTAGCACCAGCTTCATTTTAAGGTGACTTCACTACTAGGCTTTGGGTTCAGAAGGGACTGACATCAGGGCTGGTGAATAGGTGCAGAATGGATGTTGATGTGAATATACCGTAAGGCCAGAGAGCAAAGAAAACATGGAATGATATGCGGATGCTATTCCTACCAAACTCTACCCGCTTCCACACTGCAAAGCCAGTTGCTGACTTGGCAGCAGCTAAGCAACAACAGGATTTGATCACGGAAGGTCAGCGATTGCTGCCGGCACTGGCGAGGGTTCAGACACGGGGCTGCCCTTCCTTTGGAGCAGGCAGGAAAAAAGGACTTTGCTGCCCTCAACAAAGCAGGCAGGACTCTTGCTTTTATAACTTTTATTCCAGTCTTTGCTTATGTTTACTAAGATATCTTATCTAAGGCATCTTATGTTTGCTAACACATCTTAAGCACCTCCCGTGAGCAGGATGGGAAAGGCTTATGCTGCTGGACACCAATGACACGATATGGTTATCTAGCAGCTGAACTCATCTATTATCACAGGCTGGATGTGCACTCAGCCATGAAGACAGCCAAAACGATCAAGCCCAAGCCCTCTCCCACCATAAAATGGAGACAGCTGTACCGCTCTCGGTGGGCAGGCAGAACGCCCCACCCTGCCAGAGACACCGGTTCACTCCATGTGGACTCCCCTTCCACGTGCTAAATGCTGCCCAAGCTTACAGTCCTCAGGGGCGTCAGCGATACCAGTTTTCAGCTGGGAGGACCCGGACCTCTTAAACAAAGCTGAGGTCCTGCACCAACTCAATAGAAGACACAAGACACCCTACACCCAGCTCCCACCGCTCCACCACGCTCCCACCAAGCAACCTGTGGGCATCAGCACGGAGGAGGTGGCTGTGCAGCAGCAGGGCGGCTGCCACCAGCCCCAAGTGTCCTCCCACGCTGCCAAATGAGTGAAGGGCTTTTGGGTGCTGCCACGTCAGTCAGGCAGGAGCTCAGTGAGGGGAAGGCAGCGGCGGGTTGTGCACAGCGGCTCCCGGTTACGCACGATGACGTTCTGGACATTACTATAGCTGTCCATGGCTCTCAGTTCCCCCAGAATAACCTACAGTCTTATGTGAGGAGCAGCGAGGTGGGTCTGTAATAAAAGACACCTACAAACACTTAATCAGATGGTACATTTGGGTTTCAAAGCAATGCCCAAGAGGTGAGGCCAGCATCTGGAAGTGAGCATGCGTCACAGTGGCTTTTAACGGCCACTTCCAGGAAAGCAAGAAAGAAGCAAAGTATGTCTGATTAGACAAACACACATCGTTTCCAACAGTCTAAAGAGTTGTTAATGATACACCTCCATCCTCAGGTGCTTTAGTACATTTGCAATAGCACTAAACCGCTGGCCAGAAACCATTAATCTCTGATCTGAGAAAACCTGCCTTCCCCTTTGTTAATTTAATATACATAGTCAGCTGAGAGTAGCTCGGCAATTAGGGCACGCAGAACCATTTGTCTTTTTCAGTTGTTTTGATGCTGGCGTTCCTCTGTTACCATGTGGATTTCACATTCAGTTGAGCTAAGAGAGGAAGAAGTTAGGAGTTACAAACTCAACTTCAGAGCCAACTCAGCTATTTTCTTCCAGACGAAAACACAACCAGCGCCGGGGCCAAACGCTGGTATCGCAAAAGCCCACGGTTCTGCCATCCCCGCTCACCGCGAGTTGTCCCGCAGGCGGAGCAAGCAGCGCCATTAAAACAACCAGCTAAAAGAACTAAGAGACTACTTATCAGGCAGGGTCATCATAAACCGGATCGACACAGGCAGCAATTCCCACCGCGCTTGCGAGAGCTTCTCCCCTTTACTCCAGAGCAGACAGGCTCGGCAGCCTGCGCATACTCATCTTCCAGCAGAGCAGAGAGACTTCCATACTCACAAGCACCCCACGACAGAAGGAGTCCCATTAACTTTCTGTCTCCGACCAGGACATTCCCTCAGATAGTTCCAGACGTGACTTTCAGCCTCCTCCAAGTTATTTTTCCCAGAAATACCTGCAGCAGCACCACCTAATACTCAGCAAAAGTTCAACTCTGCCTCTTTCTCCCCAGCGCCGATCAACAGCGGCAGCAGTAGCCGTGGACGCAGAAGATTGAGCAGCTGAAAACCTGGGTCTGTTCCTCTGGAAGGTTTTTTCCTCCCTCTCCAGTATTTATTGGCGTGTTTACCAAGCCTACTGCAGAGTAACGGAAAACCTCAGGGGCATTTCTAAATGCTCTCTCTGTCTTTAAGGTTTACTGAGGTCTCTAATAGAGCAAGTTGAAACCTTCTTGTGAACATCAGCTGAGCAACGCTACTGACTGGCTGTATTCATGCCTTGTTTTCCTGGAGCTCCTCGGATGTTGTTCCTTTTCAGTGCTCAGGCTCAGGGCTGTTGTTTCTTTTTAAAATATTTTTTTCTCAAAATCTTCCCCCACCCCCCCGTGATCTCAACATCACCATGAACCAAAGGGGTTTGGGTTTTTTGGTTTTCGGTGTTTTTTTGTTTTTTTCCATTTTGCTTTTGCAATTTGGTTCCTGAGGTGATTTTAACGGTTTTCACATTCCTGTATTTTAAAACTCGATGAAGCAGTCACCTCCCCCCTGGAAGGAAGCAATGAACTCCGGGAAGGGGGAAGTTTACTGCAACAGAGCAGATGGGGATGCTCGTGTGCTTGCTCGCATGCATAGGAGACATCTTTGCTTCCTCCAGCTCCTTCATATCCCCCCCATCTCACAAATACTCCCTCTTCTGTCTTTGGGACACTAACCCAACATATCCACGTCAGATACCCATCTTTATTCTGTCTCGCATCCCCACCCTGCAGAGATGGTGATGGCCCCTCTGCACATCCTTGTGCTACCTGTGATGACATGGACACAGGAACCTTTATCTACAATCTCTTCCTTCAGAGCCAGAAATTTGGTAGTACATGCTCCCACCTCTCCTTGGGCTTTTTAAGCTGATCAGTGTAGAGCAACACTGGGCCCCTGCACATCTGATGGAGAGGCTAAACCAGAGAGCTGACATGGTGCACGCAGCAAGCACTGCATCTTCCCCCCATTCTTCTCCTGTCCCCTTGGTATCTGTTGCCAGCTCCATACTGCCTGGAAGGGCAGGATCACTATGGTCTCCGGAGGGAAGGACTCTATTCCTGTGCCACAGGCAGGCCCTCGAACAGGCAAGGCGTCAGTTTTCAGGGTGCAATTAGATGAGAAATGCTCATGTAGCAAAAATTCTCCACAGCAGTACCTTGCTACAAAGTGAGATGCAGCCACAGAAAACACAAGGAAGTGTTTTATCACAGGATGGTGATGGGACCACCCCATATAAATTTGCAGTAGGGCAAAGCTGGGTAGACAGCGTGGGCAGAGTTTTGTTCCTCTATGGACAGTCTCCATATCCAACTGGCGCTCCTTAGATTTCAGAGTTGACGAGATAGAGCAGAACACGTGTAGCAGCGACTCAGGGAGCCCTGCCAGGAGCTCTCATCAACTTGACATGTGCTTTGATAACTCCTAGGCTCTCCCCCATCTCCAGCAGCTTGGAGAGCTGCCTACTCCATCCCTGTTTGAGACGAAGCAAACCCCCTGATGCAGATCGAGCGACAGTTCTATTTGCAGGCCAGGAACACGCTGTATCCCTCTGGGGTGGCTGTACCAGAAGCAGCAGAATTAAACCTGACAGTGGACTCCACAGAAGACCAACAGGGAAAGGTTGTATGGCCAACATCCTTCCCCCCTGCCTCCAGCCCTCCGGCCGAGCAGCACGCACAGCTCAGCAGCGGCAGTTACCCCATGGAGCGCAAGCTTTGCACCACAAAGAACACAACAAATCTTGGCATAAGCACTTGCTGTATTTTCATGAAAAGGTCATTTCTCTCTGAACCTCTATTAACTGAGATACTGACTTGTCTTTTGGGGGAGCTCTTCCAGCCCAGGACAGTGCCTCCCCACATTTGTACAGGCCCCAGCATTTCAGAATCTTGATTTTGGCAGACAACTCTAAATATTGTTCAATGTGATTAAATTAGACCAGCCAGCCAGTTGTTTGGGCTGGAAGATGGGTCTGTAAACCCTACCAAGCTCAGAAGTGACAGCGGAGATATGGTCCAGCAACCCAACTGCACACAGAGCATCTCAAATCACATGCTGCTGACATCTAACCAGGAAAGCTCTGTCAAGCTAGTGCTCCAATATTACAGCAAGCTCTTCAAAGAGGAAAAGGAGGGGGGAAGCACAGCAGCAAGAAAAGGGGGAAAAGAAGAAGAAGGAAAAAAAAAGGCAGCCTCCAGTAGGACAAGCATCCCATTTAAGGCTTTAATTAGTCTTCAAACACATAATGGGTGCTGGCACTATAAATCCAATTGACCTCTACTATTGCCAGCACTTGCATGATAAATGCTGGCATATTGTTTTCCCAGTTGTTACTGGGATAGAACAATACTTTTTTCTAAATAGAGAAAGCAAATAATACCAGTTATTTATGATGACTGTGCCATAAAATGCTGGCTCCGAGCTGTGGCATGTCAATCCATGGGAAGGACCATCTGCTTACCCCCCACCCTTTAGACAGTAAAGGACCAGGGGAATCCTGACAGCTCTGGCCCCTTCTGTGTCTGAGGATATGGCTAGCTGGGCAAAACAACATTTTTCTCCCTATCAG
Organism: Balaeniceps rex; assembly: GCA_013401315.1. Classification (NCBI taxonomy): domain Eukaryota; kingdom Metazoa; phylum Chordata; class Aves; order Pelecaniformes; family Balaenicipitidae; genus Balaeniceps; species Balaeniceps rex. Next base: position 99,345 of record VYZW01034120.1, on the reverse strand, counting down.
TTATCTGAGGGCTTTTCTGGCTGCACAGTCCAGACAAAAGTCAAGAGCAGGCATGGCTTACAACAGAAAGGATAGTACACATGAAAATAATAAAGTCAACCCATAGCTAAGGGCCAGGGAAAGCTGTGGGGAGGTTGTTTTCAATGTGGTGTCACATCAGACTTCCTCAGAAATGCTTTGGTCCCATGCAAGGCCCTCCATCCTCAGCTCTCCGTTGTCAGAACTGGGAGCCAAAGGGACAGGAATGAAACCTCTTCTGCTGGGAAGATCGGGCTCCAGCATGTTTGCTCTGACGTGCTGTATTCATTGGCACACAGACAGGACACAGCTGAGCAAATATCAGCCTTCCAGACAGATCCTGAGCACTACAAAAACCTTCTCCAGAATAACAATTTTGCAGGTTTTTTTTCTCTGTGGCAAAACAGTTCCTTTAAAAAAAAAAGTATATACAATACATGGTAATAAGGAGAAGTTACTTTTGAATTGAGATGCTCGTCTGCCTGATTTGGCAGAAGATGCTTTGCATATGTGTCACCCGAGTTTCGCATCCTCCAGAATCCAGTCTGACAGCTGAACAACTGGCTGAAAATAACAGCAAAATTGCACATCTACATGGCACCCCTTGACATTTGGCTGACTGCATTCAGGGCGAGCAGCTAGCAGAGAGGCTTCTCAGACGGGGAGAGGGAATAAGGAGACGCTCTGGACCACATGCCAGAAGAGCCTTCACATTCACGTGGAAGAGGTAAGACTTGGAGCAAAAGTCCTCCTTGGAGACAGAGATGGCACAAGGGAGTTACTTTCCCAGTGGAGGCAAAACCAATGTAGCTCAGGAAAGCTGCAATCTTTGAGTACAAGGTGATCCTTGCAGCCTTACAAATATTACTAATTGCCATGATGTTGAGCACATCTTTGATTCCGTTTTTCCCCCACGTGTGCAATGAGCATTAGCTTTTCTCTAACTGAGCAAGGCTGGAATAAGGCTTATTTGCAAAAGAAGTGTTGGGAATTCAGGTCAAAGAATGAAGTGTTTTGGTGTGTATTTCCAGGATCTAGAAAATGTAGAGCACCCAATCATGCAACACTTAACAGACAGTCAAATACAAGCCTTGGAGCTTGTGGGAAGCTTGGAGCCATGTTAAAGACAGGCTCCTGTAACGATAACCTCCCCCAGGCAATGGTCTGCTTAACAGATTAACAGTTGTGGGGACAGGAGGATTTTCTGGGAGATAAACTCAACTGGGTGGAGCAGGCTGGGAGGAGGCACGTAACCTTGGGGCTAATTCAAGAACAGCATGAAAGGCTTGGCGGGAACTCCTGGCTTTCTTCTAAGAGCAGGATTTTCTCTGCCAGTATATAGCAGAGTCTCACGACCTCCAATCTTCCACTATCAGCTTGTGTTGAACAAGCAGAGATCAAAAAGAAACCCAGTTTGAGCTAGAAAAAGTGACACACAGTAATTAACACAGGCAACATCGCCAGCAGCTAGACAAGCCCAATTACGGCAGCTGTGTCCTACGGACTGACTCAGGGAGGGCAAGAGAAAGAGCAACACACATGTCAGAGCTTTGCAGTGATCAAACACTCACAGTAAAATCCTCTAAAAAGAGGGGCAATGTACTTGATCCCTCCTCTCCTGGATGCTCTTGTGAATCAGTCACCAGCTTGCAGCAGCCAGGCACTTTCCCGCTACTGGAACATGGCTGGCCACACTGCATTCATCAGCTCTGCCTCTACAAGCTGCCAGGTCTCTTTGCTAAGCAAAGGTCTGTTGTCTGAGTGCTTGTCCCTGCCAGGCTAGGGGCCAGCCTTGCTGCTGAATGAAGGAGTGTGGTTCCTGAGGTCAGTCAAGAGATAATGGTGACTCATGCTGAGGGTCTGGCCTTGCCTTGCTCAGTGAAGTGCCAAAGCAGACCATGGTCATCCATACAAAAACCTATAAGAGATAAAAAGTAATTCTGGCTGGGTGAGAAAGAGAACTTTCTTCTTCTCGGTCCCTTTCTTGCTCTGTGCTGCAAGAAAATACAGTAAGCAGAGGCATCTTGTTCCCAACAGTAACACTGCACTGTTAGACAGAAGATCATCGTAACCATAGGCGTTTCCTACACGTTGGCTACCAAAGGAAACTGTCTGTGGAAAGTGCATGCTGGAACCAGACAGCAACACACCAGAGCTGGGATGGCTGCAGGAGCCTGGAACAGCAGCCAAAGGGAACTTCAGGCTTCCCAGCTCGGAGCAGGAGTTTGTGTAAGGAACTGACAATTTCCAGAAAGTTAGCTCCCCCCACGAGAGGTTCCTTGATTTAACGGATGGCTTTGCCAAAAGCCACGTTGTACCTTCTCTGCCACAGGCTTCAAGAACTGGCCTCTTCCTCATCCTCCTTTCCAGCACTTGCGGTCTCCCCTGGCATCAAGATAAAACAAGCACCTGAGTTTCATTAGCACAGTATCTTCTCCTCCAGTCCTGGAGCATTTCCTCTGCTGTGAGATGAGAAGTCTTGCTGTAGATGGAGAAGTCTTGCTGTTTACATTGACACTGGGAAGGAGGCTCACGTACAGAGCAAGATGAAAGAACATTAAATACGTCTTAACGCTTTGAGAACAATATTTTGGAACTTCATAAAGCCAATACTGGGGCAGTCTGAACTGAGCGCTAAATTACTCGGTTTAAATTCAAATGACTCAGAGGTTCATTCCCCCATCAGTGCTGCTGGAATGATTTAGCAGCTGTAACAGCAGAGGTTACTCAGATTTAGAAAAGACTCATTAGAAAGATAATGAAGAGGCACCCTTTAGGAGTCCTAAATCTTCACCCAAGAAGCCCCCCATGCAAGCAGCACTCCCGTCCTTCCTGCCTTGCTCCCTTAAGCGTCACAGCAAGGACCACCACAGACGGGTCTTTTTGGACACCTTCCTGCAGGTACCTTACTGGGAGGAACCGGGAACATTTGCACCAGCGCTCCTCTGAGCTCAGAAGCTAAGGCTCCACTGAGTATCTGTTAGAGCACAATAAAACAACCAGACCACCTTGCATTCTGCCCTCCACTTGGCCAAAAGCTACTCCGCTTCAGTCAACAACCTCATCCATCAAAACCCTGCATAAGCAGGTACAATTAACCAGCATGGCCTCGGGCTTTCACTTTCAGAATGAAAAAAGGCTGAGCTGCAGCCCATCAGCTCTTGGGAAAAATCAAATATAGTCGAAGATACTTAATATTAAGCAATTTCAATTGCTACGCTTACTCAGGCTGACCGGTAAGAACAGGGCAGGTTCCATGCTGAAGCCGTTAGTGATGAAACCCCTGTTCTCATCTGCTGAGCAGAAGGCAAATGCTACCCAGACACCGAAATCGCAGTCTCAGTGAGCAGGGCTGCCCCACTGTCAGAAGGACGCTGGTCTTAGAGGGCCCCATCTCTCTGCTGTCACCCAGCACAGTCCTTCGCAGAAGGGTTGAGCAAACCACGGAGAAGGAACATCCCTGTCCCTGGGCAGCATCCCAGCCCGAGGCACAGGCTGGCACGGGTTAGCAGCGCTGCCTCCTTCCTGCTTTGCGTCAATGGAGGGCTGGTCAATCTAGCATATTTCAGCAGCCCTAAACACTTCTTAAGATACTTCAAAGGTATTTAAAGCAAGCAAACAAACAAAAACAAACAGGCTAGAAAACATAAAAGCAGGTTTCTTTTATCCCTGTCTAATTGATCCAAGGGTTCAAAGATTCCTGTGAAGAAGGCAAGCTCAAAACTGCATTGAGGATGCAAAGACCCACAATCAAAGCCAACACAGAGCTGATTGCCACTCAGGACGAGGAGGGGTTTCATGCCCACCCAGGCTCAGCTGCCCACTTCACCCCCTGAGAATACAACCTGGGGCATGGCTGCCTCTCACGCAGGGATGAGCAGTACCCAGCACGGAGGCTCCTGAACACCAAACAAGCAGACTCGCCTCGTGCCTACCCCTTTTTCAGCAGAAGATGTGCAGAGAGCGGGGGAAGCCAGACTCACAGCAGAGTCCTTTCCTGCCCTCAGAGCTTGTTGAGCACGGCTGAGCAGCCGTGTCTGCATACTGCAAACAGCACAGAAACCATGCCAGGAACCAGCTTACAAGGCTCTGAGAGCATCCTCACGCCAACGCCTTCTGGAACACCTGCATCCCTCCGCACCCACACCCAGCTGCCAGGAGAGGTGTTGCTCAGTGTCTCCTAACACTACCACTGCCATCAGAGATGACAACTGAGGCTGACATGCTGCTGGGAACAAATGAAAAGCAGCCCAGAGTCAGTTTTCACTTTGGAGAAGCACTGAGGCTTGGCCAGGGCTGTTCTCTGCCTTTTGTCTGGCACCTCCACCCCTTTGGTGGTGGGTGAGCCCCTTCTCCGCGCTCCCCTCCCAGCTGGCAGGCTGCCCTGGCCGGTGCCAGCCTCCAGAGGGGAGAGCTGACAAGTAGGAATTGAAGAAGGGAATGCTGCAAGGCAGCACTCCATTTAGCGTACACCGGAGACCTGAGTTACCCACCCAGGGACAGCCCAGGCAGGCACTGCCACCAGGCTCAGTCTAAGAAGGGCTCAGCTCCATCCTCCTGATTCACTGCTACCCACAGAGAGCGCTGGGCACGGCCGGCTTCTTGCTGAGCAGATGCTGAAACCTCAGCCCAAACCAACTGATCTAGAAAAGGGCACCCAGCGAGGGTGGCCCAGGCAGCCAGCACTCCCACCCCATGTCCAGCAGCGGTGCTGAGGGCAGAGCTGGCCGTTTGCACCGTGGGACATCTCCCATCACCAGGCAGCACTTCTCGTCGTTCATGGTTGCCTTCATCCCTACAAAACAACTCCCTTTTAGGCACAGCAAGTTCCCTTACTTCTCTCTCCAAAGGCAAAAGGCTGCCAGTACTCGATGCTTAACTTGCGGTGTGCGAAAGAAGGCAAGACCAGTTTTCAGGGCCACATTTTTGGGTGTTTGGAGAAACAGACACAACCTCTGTTTATTTGCTTCATGTTGTAGCTACTCTGGAGTTTCTTTTGGTTTGTTGCTTTAAGCTCTCTGTGTTTGCGTTTCTTGACAAGGTCATTGCTTTCACAAGACTTTTGCAGCACTGCCCCACTTGCCTGGCCTCCAATTTTGTCTTCTGACGTCCAATTGCTCTCAGAATATTAATTAAAATCACAAAGAGCTCAGGAAGAGGAGCCAAAACAGCAGAGGAAAACATCAGACACTCCTTCCTCCCCCAGGCCCCCGACAGAGGGCAATGCCCAAGACTTAGAAGCAAAAGTACCCTGTGAAGGACATCACGGTCTGATGGTCTGGCTCAGGGTTTCTCAGCCAACGGTACAGATTTTCCCAGAACTCAAGTTTGCTATGGAACTTTATTCTACCTGCTTGATGAAATTAATGTGTTTTATAACACGCCTGCCCTTTCAGATGATTTTAGCATCCTTATGAATATGCAGATATTTTATAACCTTAAGCAGGGAAAATAATCTGAATGGAAAAAGATTCGAAAGCTCTCCTCACCATGAGATTTGTTGACATCAAAAGGCACGGCTGGTTCAGAAGTCAACTTGAATCTCAACTCCCTCACCTGCTTCCTATTCCAGAAACAGATGTTCCTCTTGCTGTAAATTGCTGCTATTAATAATATAAATAATTATGCTTTTCGAATCATTTAATAGGTGCACAGGAGGGTACCAAAGTTCCTGGCAGCCATTAAATACATCTCCCTTCTTCTCAAGGGCTCAGAGACATGTTGGTGGCCTCTCTTATCCTCCACTGAAGTTCAGAGTAAGAGAGCTGAAGCCAGAATAAAAGCCGAGGAGAAATCAAGGGAGCCAGGCTCCTCTCCACAGGCTGCCCTGCAGACCCATCCTCTCTCCAAATCTCTACACGACAGGGACAGCACCTTTCCCACCCGAGACGCATGTGTCAGAGCCCACGCGTGGCTAAGCACTGCAACGCTCGCGCTCCCTTCCTCGCGCAAGATGCTGCTGCACGGCCCCAGCTCATTTTTACCTCCCCAGCAGGTTCCCAGGGCCCGTCGAGGGGCAGCATCCCTGCCCCCCGGCTCTGAAAGCCTCAGTCATTTGCTGGTTTTCCTCCAGAGAACACTTTGTCCTTCTGTTGACAACATCCCCAGCCTTGGGAACGTGAGCAATGACACCAGAGATTAATGAGGTCACTGCAACCTCCAGTGAACACTGCCCCTGACTACGGCTGCTCAGCCCCTCTTCCCACCCTCCAGCCATCACGCACACAGACCGGCATGGCTCTGGCTCTGTCAGATGAGAGAAAAATCACTGCTGGCTCCAGATGTTAACACCGCACAGGCACAGCTGGATCACTGGAGGGCAGTGAGCAGCCCACACGCTGGCTCTGCCTTGCCCTGCCTCACCTTCAGAGTTAAGGCCAGTGACTGACCAGGCTTGCCATGTGCCTTAAGCGAAATTCCTAACAAGTCTCACGCTGCGAGATGCGGTCGGTGGGGCTGTGTCACCGCCCATGTGGGGGACATCGCCACACACCAGGCTCAGCTCTCCCCAAGAAGGGCTCTGCTTGGATCGAGACCCCCCCACCCCCGACCCCCAAGGCACACTGTCCTGCCTGCAGTGGGACATCAGACCAGTCCACAGCAGGTTGCATTCAAGCTCAGATTCAATGGGGAGTGTGTTACGAGAGCAGAGACTGCTTTATTTTTCTTTTTATTACTTCCAGCTAAGAAAAGGCAGTGCACTCCTGCTTATGCAATACAGTTGGAGCCACAGAGCCCCTCTCCCAGATAAATCTGGCCCAACTCCTTCCCGCTGCAGCTCTTCCACACAATATGCTCACGCATCCAGTCAAACGTGTCTCAGCACGCGGTGCTTTCATGCCCTCCTGCACCCCTCCATTCCCCAGCCCAAGGGACCTGGCACCCCATCAGCTCATTTCCTCCACACTTCGCTGTCCCAGGAGCAGCAGCAACATCAAGGTTTATTTCCTGTTCCCCTTTCAGTGCAAAATAATTTGCCAAAAGGAAGCCCCTCATGAGGTGCCAGGAATGAGCAGAAGGCCCTAGCCAATAATTTCCCAGCAGTTATAAAGATGGACCTGACGTGCAAAAGGAGACCGGGGCAACTGTCGTGGCCCACACAGCCTTTGAGGAAACAGCTCAGCTCCAGTGCAGCTCCTGATGGGGCACGGCAGAGCACACTGGCTCCCTCGCCCACAGCGCAACTTCTTGGGAAAAGATTTAGCACTGATGTAGCAGGCTACACTTTCAACATCAATACAGAGAGCAAACACACGCAGCCAGCCTTCCTCCCTCCCAGAACACCATGCCTCAACCCGAGCATCATCTTCTCTACGCCAGTTCTACCAACGGGAAAGAGAACACACCGCTTGAGAAAACATGTTTGCACTAACAAGGTCATATTTAATCAGCCAGCACCTCCCGTGATGCAGTTTCGTCTGTGTGAATTAATAAGTCTGTCCACAGCGACGTAGCACCCAGCTGGAAGTGCCCCATGCCAGGCACCCACAAATGTCTGCAGTGGGCAGTTCCAGGACAGGCAGACGGTCCCCGAGCTGGGGACACGTTCAGGCTGGCAGGCTGACAGCACGCTATGGCGAGGACTCAGCTGCGCTCTCCTGCTCCCTGGGGAGCAGAGGCAGGACCGCCCAGGGCCCAGTGCAGCGAGTAAAGCCATTTTGCAAGATGTCATCACAGCAGACCACATCTTTGTTTCCAAGTTGGGCATCACTGCAGGTGTTCCAGGGGTGAGATAGCACCCAGCGTGCTGATGCTCACAACCTGCCTTCAGCCCATGCTGTACGCTTGTTCCTTGGGTGCTAATCAGAACGAGAGCAGGCAAAAATCCCTGCCAGTCACCTTTTGAAAGCTTGCTTTATCAGTCAAATCAGTTAAAAGGGCCCCGCAGAGCTTTAAGAGAGACAAAAGCTGATTTTCTGCTTGGCACGTGGAATTTCATCCCCAATGCAGATTAATTCCATTAACTCATTCTGTGCCCTTTTTGGGGCAGATCCTTCCCTGCCCTTGGAGCTTACAGAAAGCACAGAGCAAACATACTGCAGTCTCCTTTCTGGTAAAAGCATTTGATAGCCTCATCTTGCTCCAGCATCCATATTTCCTCCCATGTTGCCCACTTGCAAACACCTCCCCTCCCCACGCACCATACCGCATCTTTCAGAAGACCTTTCAACGCCAGCAAAAGCCCAGAAACTCACCTTGTGCTTCATAGCCAGAATAGTGATGAGCTGTACCCATGTCCTCATCCCCGGGGCCCAAGCCAAGGGTCGACTTGAGCTGGGCCATGTTCACCTGTGCTGTCAGCTCACCATTCCGGTCTCCGATCTACAGGGTGAAAACCAACAGGGCAGCTGGTTAAAAGGCAACATGCTCTAAGGAAACAGCCCCTAGCAAAGGGTTTGCCAGTCCCATATCAAAGCAAATGAACAGCCAGCCTAAAGAGAGCTTGGAGACACCCTGAGAGACCATACAGCTCGGCTTTCAACACCAGAGCAACTCTCCAAACTATTCCTCAGTGGTATTTGGGAGAGGGTCTGTGCGTGCTGTGCCACATACTGGCTGCACCTCAGAACGCATTTCTGCAGAGTTTGGTACAAGGAATCCTCAGGTCCTTGAGCACAGCTCACCCACTGCTACAGAACTGGGACAGAGGTAAACGTGCACGTCTGGCCCGTCCTGTAGCCGCATACAGCTTGGCAGTGAGCCCTGAAACTCTCAGCCCCCTTCCTCAAGTATTTCCGTAGTTACTGAGCACCAGCCAGCCATGCTACGATCAGCCACGTGGGCAGTGTCACACTCGGGGCTTGGATGCTCTGAAAGCCCTTCTCTCCTGGCTCAGGTCCATACAGCTTCGAGTTGTTCCTAGTGATCTACCCACACAAGATTCCAAAATCTTTCCGAGTCCAAATTTTTCCAAATTCCCATCTCTCACTGGCCTGAGGCCGAGGAAGACGACGTTACATGTTCAGGAAGATATCTTTCCAGTGGCTCCTGCTACTTAAAACGGGGAGTTATAAGACATGCTGCTGGGCCCTCCTCAAAGTTCAACCAAACAAGAAAATTACTGTGCTGCCCATCACCAGTGAACAGAGAGGTCACTCAGAAACAGCCTCTAATCTTCAGAGCAACAGCAGCCTCTGTTACAGAGGAAGACCTTGGCTGTTCCCTTGGAGAGGCCTGAACCCCTATTAAATGTCTTGCAACAGCTCTTTTGTGGTCCTTCGAGATAGACTGCAGCGTGAGCCATCCTAGAACAAAATCATAAATCCCCACATTATTTATGACAAAGCCCCAAGCACTAGTAAAGGGAGGCAGATCAAATGGCTTATCATCAGGCATAAATCCCCCGCTAATTACAAGAGATTTGCTGTTGACATCATCTCCAGAGAAATTACTGTGTCCTGGTTAGGTCTCGCAGTCCTTGATGCTCTGTTCAATGCTTCCCTGACTTCCACTCATTCCAGATCCTCTCCAAGGCCCTGTTAACATCAGAGGAACACGCTGGCAGGACAACAAACCTAGGCAGGACCTACCACACACACCATAGCAGAGCCCTGTTTTCTGCCCTCAGCTTGGATGTCTCAGTTTCCTGGGAGCCCCCGCCACACGCAGAGATGGGAAAGGTACTCTGGAGCAGTGTCCGAGAGCTGGGACGCTTCCAAGGTTTTTAGGTACACATCCTTCACTCCAGCTCTTTCAGAAGAAATCTTTCATTAACCTCTGATCAGCCTGCAGCAACTTCCAGTGTGCTTACCCTAAGCAGATTTCATGTGGATTCAAATGTCACCGTCAGGTTTGTGTCGGGGTAGAAGGGGGAGAGGGTGATGGAAAGTGAGCTAAGCACAGTAGTGTGCAAAGGTTTAACTTCACTAGGTTTTTCCTGGGCAAAACACTGGTGCTTGCCACAACAGCACAAGTGGCTCACTTGGTTCCCAAGACTAAAATAAAACATCAGCTTTTCAGCAGAATCGCTAGCTGCTAGAAGCTAATGCAGGCTCTCCTCACAAACTGCTCCATAATTAATGATGTGGGGGAGTTTATTAGCCACCTGCCACGAGTAACCTACTCCTGACATGCCCTGTAATCACAGCCATCACCCCAGAATGATAACGTCATTGTGAACCCCCACCCCGTTGGGTTTCCCCTCCACACCCAGAAGTCACCGGGACCACCGCTGCTCCTGCCCTCCCATCATCCCCCCACCCGCACCGCGCGTTGCTGAGCTGCCGTCTGGTTCTGAGCAATCAGCCCCACGCTGCAACGGTCCTAGCAGACTAAAGCTGGAAAAGTTAATTTGTCCTAAAAATGTACAAGGCCAAAGAACAGTATTTCTTCTGCATGTCTGATAAGTATAATTAAATACATAATTAGGCTGGTGTGTCAGCCCTACCCCAAGATTTAGCCAACCTAACAGACAGGCAGGAGAACACACAAAGCACTTACATATGGCGATTTCAATTAGTGCTTCACTGGGGCAATTTCTTCATCTGGGGAAGACTAAAGAAGCCACGGACGATTTCCTCATAACACGCTGGAAAGAGCAAACAATGGAATTCTTGCTTTCTGTACTTCTGAGCCACCTAAAAATGCCGTATGTTCTTGCACCGTGAAAGCTGCAGCTAGCTGGGCAAGCACATCTGTGAAAACCAGAGTAGCTGCACTCATGAAACCCCAAATGCTGCGGCAGCGGTACAGGGCTAGCTGCAGGCTGCGCTCGTCCAGCGTCAGCAATCAATTGTATTAGGACAATGCTAGAGCTTAACCACCTCACAGCTAGGACCCCCCGCCAGCTCCACTGAGAGGAAGTAACTTGTCACACGTACACTCTGTTGCAGTGCAAAATACAGCAGGTTTAGAGCACCCAGCCACAGAAGCTGGCCTTGTTTTCTCCAGGTACTTAACTGGCCAACAGTTCAGGTCAGACCACAGCTAGAATGACAAGGTCCATCTCAGTCAGGATCTCACAGCCTTGTGCTCAGGAAAGGAGGGGGTGTCTTACTAACAGACCGGACACCAAGAGGTATCTGAGTTCCTTCACACCAGCTGGGTGCACAACTCCTTGGCCAGCAGACCAGACGAGTCCCCAGGTCCCTTCTCACCAAGGAATATTGGTTAAGAGCGATGTACAGCAAACGTATCAGCTGTAATTAAGGGGAAGGCTGGGAGCCTCCCATAAGAATATTTTCCAGCCAAGCTCTGCAGTTCCTAAAGACACCATTGAAACAGCACGTAGACAAGGGCTTTCCAGAGCAGTCATAGCAAGAGAAGACTACATTAATATCACTTATTGGCATAAAATAAAGACTCTCAACAGGGAGGACTGATTCCCTCTGCACCAGCTTCTCTTACCTCTTGGGAGATTTCAAGATGTTTCCTTGCAAAGTGCAAAGCTTGTTCATGGCTCCCCAGGGAGACATAGGCATTTCCGAGACTCCAGCAGGCTCTTCCTTCTCCCACCCTGCAAAACAGGAAACGGTTGACCACAGAAATGCTGGGCAGAACCCAGCAGCACAGCAGCCCTTTCAGGGCCTCCTCCTTGACAGCACCGACAGCCAGTCCTCCTAGCTATGCCTCCACCTACAGAAAGGTTCTGCAAAGGAAAATGAAATGCACTGGACATCTTAAACTCTTCTTATGCTGAGGGTCAGTAAGATCAGGGGATGAGCAATAGCCTCAGAAATGGGCCTGCACCCACAGTGCAACAAGGGCCCAGAATGATGTGGCTTCATTTGTGAGCACCAGCCTGAGAGCAGAAGCCAGAACTCCTGTCCAGCTTCCACCTCGCACAGCAAAGCCTCCTCTCCAGAGGTGCACAATGCATCAAGAGGGCATGTAACACCCAGCCCTTTTGTTCAACAACAGCCCAGAGCTAGATTAACAAGAACGTGGCAAGGAGGAAATATTGCAGGCATGCGATCTTCTGCTAAATACCAGCACCGTGTCGCCCGGGATGCATGCACAAAGTGAAACTGCATGCAACAGCCAAGCAACTATTGACCTATTTCCACAAGGCCTCCAGGGTGCTGCTTCTTGTTTTCAGAAGCCAGAGAAAGCAGGAGAATGTGAAACCTGCCCTGGGCAGCTCTCACCCCCAGCCCTCACCAGACACCGAGGTGTCTCTGGAGCAGGTCTCAGCACCTTTTTGCACAAGCAGGCAGAGACCTACTGCTCATCAGAGCCTGCTCAGCTCTGCAAATGAGCAGATGTGGGGGGTGATGGGATAAAAAAAGCACATGGGGGCGCAGGGGGAGGTTCAGCGTGACTGCAACTCCCTTTTCAGAGGTTTGGGCGGGTTGATCAGCATTTAAACATTTTTCTTGTCACCCTGTTCAATACCTTCTGCTCATAGGGTGTGTTCCCAGAAATGCAGGAGCCCACAGGCCTGCACCCCCACAGCATGATTCACCCTTGGGTGGGATTATACCTTCTCTGAGCAGATACTGCCCAGACAGTGCCACAGATCTCCCATTTTGATGTCTCTGCTCCATCTAGTGGAAGACACCCAGCTTCCCAAGAGCCATCAGCAGTAACACTGAACAAGGCGGCTGCAAAGTCACTTAAGCTGCAAGAAGGCTCCAGGATCACAGAGAGAGTATCCAGGAGAAAGGAACCACCCTCTCTTAAAAAAATATATTAAAAAAAACCACCAAGCCTCCTAAAGTAGAAGGAATGAGGCCAAGAAGCAAAATATATCATCTCCACATGCTCTATGTAATATCATTTCTTTCTACACAGAAGTTTCCAGCATCATCTCAGAGCAACAGGACAAAGTGGCATGTACGTACGTATGCCCTAACCACACAGTTTCTAAGGAAGATACAATTTTTGTGAACTTGAAGGAGTTTTAGAGGGGCCATTCTGGGATAAAACAGCAGTAGCTTCATGGCAAAGCACGGAATACAATGCATTTTCTTGAACTACCTCTTAGATATCTCACTCAGCCCACACATAGATTTAAGGGCACAATCTCCAGGTTTGAATGACATGATAAAGGTGTCAATCATGTTACAATTTTTGACATACATGTCGCTGCTCTTTAGCCCCAGCAGCAGAGAACAGTAACTAAATAGGGAAGGGCCAGTGCTCTGAGCCCATCAGAGCACAAATGTCATCTCCTGAGGCAGTCCCTTACCTGTCTCCCAGCTCCTGTGCTATCACCAGATGTTTTAGATGGTACTCGATTGCTCTTTCGTAGTCTTGAAGCAGCGTGTATGTGTTTCCAAGACTGTAGCAAGCCTGGGCTTCTACTGCTTGGTCTTTGAGTTGTCTGGAGAGCTGGAGCGTTTTCCTGCATGGAACAGGTAGAAATGAAGAGACCTGGTCACTGCAGGGCACCTCTGCAATGCGACAGGAGTCACCGCTTTGGCATGCACTGCATTGAAGCTGATGCCTGTAACACACTGCAGGCTGTCAGGTGGCTGGTATTACTCGCCACTGCTGAGCACCACACATGCAACTGGCCTCCAGGTCCCTTGTCACATCCCCCTGAGCCTATGCATTCACTGCAGTAGGTCAAGATTTCCAGGGAATGTGTGCCCTGAGTCTGCCTTAGCCCCTGGCACTTACTTGTAGTACTCAGCAGAGATGTCAAACCTCCCAAGGAAGATGTGTGCATTGCCCAGGTTGCTGTACGCTCTCCGCTCGGCTGCCTTGTCCCCAAATTCCTTAGCAATAGCAAGGCGCTGCAGCAGACACAGATTAGTGAGTACAGGCTGGCTATTGCCAGGTTTCTGTTACACAGCAACTTTTCTGGGAGATTAACTTCTTGGTTTGCAAAGCTCCTACACAGCAAGGTAGTGGTGCACGTGCCTATCAGGGCTGGATGGAGCAGGAAATCTCTCCCTCTTTTGCAATTCAGGATCAGGAAGGGCCTTTGGAAAAGCGGGAGTAATGTTGCATCCTCCTCTAACTCCTACGCCAGCCTGGTCAGTACACATCTCTCTAGCTACCGTGCAAAAGGAGTTATGCACGTACTTCAACAGCTGAATACGGAGGTGAACGGAGAGCTGTAGGTCAGGCTGTGAAGGGATGTGGTTGATCAGCAGGGTAACGTGCAGGAACAAGGAGCGACAACTTTGCATGGTGCTGTGGCGCAGAATGAACACGCACGTGTGCACACTCCATCTCACCGTCTGCGCTGCAGCTGCTCCCCAGACCTCTGCCCTTGCCTGCACCTCAGTCCTGCCTCTCCTCTCGCATCCCCCGGCTCCCCATGCTTCCCCACTTCTCACCCTCCACTTTGCAGCACCTGCTTCCAGTCCCAAATACTGCACAGTTTTCCTGCCCCTTTTCAAGCCCCTTCTCCCAAAGCACTGCTGGCTGCTGTCCTCCAGCACTTGAAAACCAGAAAAGCTGCGACAGGGCTGACTTTCCAAGGTGCTGAGCACCTTCCGCTGCAAGTAAACTGATTATACTCTGAACGAGAAGCTGAATTGCATTTGATTTGGGGCAGGGACTGTGTCACCTCACCCCTCTGTAAAGCTTTACAGAAAGTTATTATGTTCTACACGCAACATTTATTCCTGATCAACAGCTCTTTCAACAGCTTAATTAAATTCATGGCTTGCATTTATTAAAATCTAGACTGATACAAATTAAGAGCAGAAAAGCCTTGCTGGGCCCAGCTGCAATGTGCCCTTAGGTATCTCCTTTAGTTTCCAAGCCAACAGCACCCTTCCCTCAAACCGCTCGTTAGGCGCTGATGGGGATTGGAGTACGATGTTGCTCAGCATGAGTTAGTGCAATGGGGTCAGTCCCTGAGGTACACACAGGAGGGAGAAAACCAGCTGAGGGCAAACACCTCCTTGTATTTCCTGGGCTGTGGCGAGAAGAAAAGCTGCTCCCCAACAGCCAGTCTCAGCCCCTGGCCCCAGGAAGGCAGCGCAGCAGTTTCCTACCTCCTTGTGGAAGGCTATAGCTTCACTGAAGTTGCCAAGTAAGTACTGGGTGTTGCCAAGGTTGCCATAAGCACGGCCCTGCGCAGCTCTGTCCCCCAGCTCCTTCACCAGGGACAGGTTCCTCCTGAAAGAAGTCAGAGCAGTATGTCTGGTGAGACACAGCGAAGAGACTTGCACTGTAAAGAAAGGAGAGCTAGCCCTGGAGAAGGCATTTCCCCTCCCCAACCGCCTGCCCTCTGCATCCCTGGGCAGGTGAAAGTCTGGTGATCTATGGAGCTGCAGCTCTGGGACCTTGTGCAGATCCAGTAGCATAAGTCCCTGCTGTTCTCCTGACCTCAGGCAATTTGCAGCTGTGTACAGGAACTGCTCACACACCGCTGGTCTGATGGGATCCCACATTAAATAAGAAACGGCCACCTCGCTGTACAGGGGAGAACCAGGAGCATAGAAGAAAGGAGATTACCTACAGCAGGACAGGGACAAACCTGGGGAGAGGGGAAAGATCCACAGTCCCATGCCAGAATCCCACGCTCATGGAGCTTCCCAGCATTTCTTTACCTTGCTTTTTTCCCCCTTTACACATACAGCACACATGGGGAAGCGTAGAGCTCCCAGCTGGCACAAATTTATGCACTGGCATAAATTTGCACCATTCTTTGGAAAAAGGATGGTGAGTTATACATAGGCACTATCACATCCTCAGATATGAGAAGACAGATATAAGAACTTGTCACTCTCTTCATTTAAAAAGTCTACTTTAAAAAAAAAAAAAAGCATTATTGAAGCAAAACACTGAAGTACGAGGAGAAAAACATTAGCCCAAAAGTCTGGTGACAACCTTCCTGCGTGGGACATCAGAGTGATCTTTGAAACTATTTAGGAAAGGGAAGGATGTTACAAGCAAGATAAACTACACATCCATGAGAAGGACAACCAAGACTTCAAGTGAAAGCCTCTTCCCTCAGGTGAAGGAGAGTGTGTTCGTGGCCCCAGCGATGGAGACACCCAGGGATCCTTCTCATCAAGGCCAGCAGAGAGCAGCAGGGGCTACAGGAGCTAATAGTTTAGCTTCCAAATACAGCTCTGAGAAGGAGCAACTTAACTGCATGATCATACTCCAAACTACACCGAGTTTTATCAAGGCAATGCCAGGATGAATTTTAGCTCTAATTTTATAAAAGCTTGCAGTCCCTCTCTCACCTTCCTTGAGATTAATTTGCCATCATAACTTGGCATCTCAGAGGAATATTCCTAATTCATCACAACATGCAAAATCTCACTCAGCGGCCTGATTTTCAGTAACACTTAGCCCACAGTCTCATTCTTTGCAACATCTTCCAGAGCTCCCACACCCTCAGTGGCCCAGGAAACAAATCCCCGCTATGAGAAATGCTTCCAGCAGGACTCAGTAAAAACTGTCGTCTTGCACCCCATACAGCTATCATCAGCCTAATGGTTACCAGAGCTCAGCTAACCTGCAGACCCTGAAAGCTGTCAGCAGAACAGGAACACCACAAACACAGATTATGATCCGAGCAGGATGAGCTCAGGAAAGGTGTAGCTGCGTGCATTTTGGCAATCACTGATGCCTGACCAGCCCTGTTCCCCCGCAGGAGGAAGGGTTGGCCAAGCTTGAATACTTACTCATAATATTCTGAAGCTTTCTGTAGCGTCTCCTTGACTTCTTGAGGCAGGTAGCCTGGGTCTTGGGCCATGTTCCAAGATAAGTGCTTTCCCTTTGCATGGTAAACATTTCCTATATTATAGAGTGCTCTGGCTTCACCTACCTAAGGGGAGGAAGAACAGGAAGCAGCAAGGCATTACAGTTCACATCCCAGTATGGACCTTTCCATTGCTGGGCAGAGACGGTCAAAGCCAGGAGGCCCACATTTTCCTTTCCTATCTTCGCTGTCATGGCAGCTGTTACTGTCAGCAGCATGAGACCTGTGATGCAGTCAGAAGGGAGAGCTTGATGCTCCACCTCGTTCCAAAGCCCACCTTTACCATATCACATTTACTGACTTGCAAACAGGTTATTTTTAAAGCTAGGAAATATTTCCTGTTGGATGCCATGAACCAATTACCTTGTCTCCTTGCTCCTGAGAAATGTCCAAGTGTCTCTGGCAACAAACGACAGCTTCATCAAACTGCCCAAGTATTTTCAATGTATTCCCGAGGTTGCCACTTGCCTTGGCTTCTCCAATGCGGTCCCCGATGGTTCTACAAGATGACCGGAGGAAAGAAGAGAGGTGTTAAAGAGCTCACAGACCTCTTATTCACCAACTGTTTGAGGCAGAACTCAAGCTGCAGCGAGCCAAGCTGCAGCAAGCACTGCATGGTACGTACACCACATCCAGCAGTTCCCAGCCCGCATGCCCGACTGGAATGCTTCGTACAAGCTCCCTCAAGCATTGGAACAGGCTGCCCAGAGAGGTGGTGGAGTCACCATCCCTGGAGGTGTTCAAAAAACATGCAGATGTGGCGCTTCGGGACATGGTTTAGTAGGCATGGTGGTGTTGGGTTGACAGTTGGACTAGATGATCTTGGAGGTCTTTTCCAACCTTAATGATTCTATTCTATTCAATTTTGAAGACAGATTCTTGGTTTTTGCAGTCTCAGGTGAGCTGCTCTAATGACTTCAGGTGTACTTACAATGAGTACTTGGCAATAGGAGAACTGGACACTGCCCTGCTCTTGCTCCAAGTGCCCTCCTCACACCCATATCCCCTTCTCCACCTCCCTGCTCTGAAGGTGGCTGGCCCATTCTTGTTGCCTCCTGCGATGTCCACAGGACAGTCACCCCATGCCTCAGGGCTAGTTTTGGATGCTTATCTCTGGGGCAGATTCCCTCAGGCTGCTGGATTCGGACTCCACAGAACTTGCCTTCGCTCAAACCCTGACAGGTTGTGTCTAATTAGGACGAAGCACTGCTGATATGTTTACCTGGCCAGGGTAAGGTCGTGTTTATGGTACTCCAGGGCCTTGGAGTACTCCTTTAGGTAGAAATAGGCATTGCCCAGCTGACTGTAGATGGCACTGAGAGTCTTCAAGTCCTCTGTCCCCACCTGCACGGCTGCTTCGAAGAAGGCTGCCCCAGCTTTGAAGTCCCCAGCCTTGCACAAGCGCTCTCCTTCCAGGGCCAGTTCCAGGCAGGATGCCTCCATTCTGCCAAAAGCAAGATCGTCATTTCTAGAGGAGTTAGGCTGCAGTGCGCCCATGCTGCTATAAAATGGTTAAAAAGTTTACTTCATTGTACACCTTACTGCACCAGAAAAAAAAACTACAAAAAACCCCTGGAGGGAGCCAGCAGCTGCCTCTCTGCATTCAGCCCCAAGCACCAAGGCACCAGCCCCAGGTCAAACACCGTTTGGGTGATAACAACTCAGGGACACGCAGCTGGCACACCTCAGCAGTGTGGACACCAGCTTTCAGTGGACATGGTGGGCACTCAGCCCCTCCAAGAAACCGACCTCCCAGGCATAAGACACAGGAGCATCCAGATTTACAGAGCGCATGGACAAGTGGCCAAAGGCAGCCCCTGGGCTCCTGGTAGGAATACGGACAAGAAACTTGAGGCTCCTGGCTCTCAAGACGCACATTCACATCACAAGAGTAACATGGCATCTGTTTTTCTTCCAGGTGGTGCACAGCGCAGAAGCCACGTACCCAGGCTATTCACGCTTGCACAACCTTCCCCGGGGTAAGAGAGAGGGTAGCCAAATTGTAACACATTTTTACTGGATACCAGAGAAAACCCTGGACTGTGCAGAATTTCTTGGCTGAGACGCTTCCAGTGCTCGGTGTCTGCTTTTCATTAACTGCCCTGCTGTCGCTTTTTCCACAGGCACTCTGCACATTAGCCTCCAGCCTAGCTTTCCTCCTTTGCACTTCTCGACACCTTTGGCAATGGTGCATGCCGTGCTGTCAGTGTGTGCTCTGCAAGCCAGCGGAGAGGAGCAAAACCACTGATGCTGCTTCAAGAGAAAGGAAATGTGCTCCACCAAGTCCTCTCTAAGTTACAGCTGTCCCTCTTAGACCATGTGTATCCTCCAGTTCTCAGAAGGGACAGAGCACGTGTTTGAAAGCTTGTATTTTGAAGTGTCTTGCCTGCTGCAAAGCCAGCCCCTTCATGAGGCAGATGGACACAGCATGCTCCTGCTCCTCTATTCAGACACTTCTCTTTGCTCTTTTTGGCTTTTTCATTTCTGCTCAATGTATTTTTTAAAAGTCAAAACTATCTAGGTCAAAGGTGGACATCTGTTCAGAAGAAACATAGCCCATTTGTCCAGAGCCAGAACAGCAAGGGTCAGACAAAGATAATAAATGTCCAAAGGTGGTTTCTATTCTCTTCTCAAAGAGGACTTGCAGGAAGTTTGACTGTGGTACCCGGACTAAGAGAACAACGTGCTCATCATCCCTGCAATAGCAGCAGCCCAGCTGACATCTCCTGAAGCAGTTTCCTGCTGAGCCCTAGAAGATGCTTCCCCTAAAGCCACCCTTGTGATGAGCCAAGGCCCAGCCCCTGCCACCGGGGTCTCTGCAGACCACGGCTGAGGTGTGCTGGCCAAGCTGGGGCACTCTGCGCTGCTCCGGGTTCTCTCCCCAAGGACACCACCCGCCGCCCGTGCACCCACCCGCCACCCGTGCACACTGACCTCAGGGCAGAGTTCCTCCCGCCCCAGGTCTGCGCTCCAGTATCTTCTGCCCAAGACTCCACCCAGCACTTGCCTCCCCCTGCCACGAAGGGGCACAGTACAAAATACCGATCCTGACACATTTTTCCTACAAATGGGCAGAATGGTGTTTTCTCAGCTGCCAGGAAACAAAGCCAGTTCCTCCACGAGCAGTGCATAAACTGTCTAAAATCCAACCCTATTTGCCTGGCAATCTCCCTGCTAAGTTGGCTCCATATGGCTCCAAACACCCAACGCTTGGCAGCCCAACGGCATCCTCCAAAGCAGGACAACCCACAAGGACTGTCCAAACAAAAAAAAGGGCGAAAGAGCTGGTTTCAGACCCTCCCTCCAAACACACTTGTGACCTCTCCTGTCTCACTGTTCGTTTGTCGCCAAAACCACCGAGTAACAAGAGGGAGAATGGGATTGCGAGCAGCTCATTTGAGCTCCCACCTCAAACTCCCACACAAATATTTGATTTCAAGCTCACTGCAAAGCCCACATTTGAGCGGCTATTTCACTTGCGCAAGGCGGCTGCTTGCGGTGCCAGTGCAGCATCAGTCCCTGCCTCAACTTCTGTTTGATAGGGGAAATAAAAACATTAAGACTATTAATACTAAAAACATTTAACTTCTCTCTACTGATCCCCTTGCGAGACCACATGAAAATTAGGAAGAATGAGCTTCTGCTACAGCACATTGAATTAAAGGGACCCATTTGGGGATCATGCCAAACTTCCATCGGTCCCAAGGCACATTCATGGTTTGTAGATCACTAGAGTGGTTATCTAGTGTCATCATCAGGTGTTGACAGGTCTCTGCTGATACATCCCAAACAGCTGAAAGACGGCTTGGGAATGAAGAAAGGCAAGGAACACCTTATACTCAAATCAGCAAGATTAAATTCAGCTTAGCAGAGATGAATCTTGAGAGGACTTGAAATGCAGGAATGAGCCACTATCACAGGAATTAATGTTGGATTCCAGTTAGAAGACAGCAGAGACAGAAGCAAATTTCAACATAATTTCAACACAAACAAAACTCTTTCCAATATCCAGGTTCTCTTTAAGAGACTGAGTTCACCAGCCGTAAAGAGTCTAAAAACTGAGCTGGAGACCAGTTTCCCTAGTTCATGGCATTGCAGTCTAGCTCAGATCAAACTTGTCGTGTGATTTGAATAACTCAAAGTGAGGGTTCCCATCCCCACAACACAGAAACCCCTACAGCAACAAAACCCAACCACACACTCCAAGGGTGACATCTCGCTCGGACCGTATTTGCCAGTGGAAACATAACGAGAAGTGAAATTTGTGCCTTGGGGTCTGCATTCCGATACACTCACACACATACTTGCACACAGTCACGCTCTCTGGGTGCTTTCCTGGTGTTCCCATAGTAACTACTCAGGCACAGTGCAGTGACATGACCTTCCAGTGCACACAGCCTTTCATTAAAATCTGTTTGTCCTTGAACAGGCTGCTTTGCAGAGTATCTGACTTATCTAATTAACATCATGGCTCAGTTTGGGACCTAAGCAAACAAGGGGAAGGGAGAGGAGGCTTTTTCTCTGCATTGCACTCTGCCAAGCCTTTCCTGCCATGGAAAGGGACAAGAGTCAAGGACAGCAATTATTAATAGAAACACAACCCACTTCCAAAACCCACCTGCCCTTCCCCACATCCTCAGGGCCCCACAGCCAGAGCTAGTTCTGGGAAGCAACTCTGCATGCAGTTCAGTCACTGCAGGCTTAAAAGCACTCAGAAACACAATGCCAAGGGCAGAGGAACCAACTAAAGGTCAACAAACAAACTCAAGCACACTACAACACTACACGTACAACGGCTTCCAAAGGCCATAGCTCAACTGTCCATAAGAAAAGACCAAAAGGGAGATTTAGGCAGAAAACAGAAATCTGCTGTTCAAGTGAGCCAACCTGAACCACCTTGACAGACTGGCAGAGGAAAGGAAAAGCAGTGAATAAAGACAGACTCAAGTTACAGCCCCAGTTCCTCCCACAGCCCATGCCTGAGCCCTCCCCTACCTCTTCTTCTGCAGGTTACGCATTTTCTGAACATAAACGCAGAGCTCCAAGCCCACTGGCAGAAGGAAGCAGCGGGGCTGAGGTCTCCTTGGAACAATTTTGCAGACAGGTGTCTCTGTTAAGTTCACAGGTAGGATCTGGGGTTTTGAAGATGCTGATGGCATCTTCATGTCCGTACAACATGCACTGCTCTCCAGTTTTCACTCCACCTGCTTGGGCAACGTTACCAGTAAGTTGCTGGAATCTTGAACTTTGTTTATCTGAGACACTTCTTTTTCTTCTCCGTATGCTGCCCTTGAAAGGGAAGGGGAAAAGAGCATTTCCACAGACCTAGAGAAAGTAACGTCCTCTTTCCTCTAAGAAATATAGTATCCTTCGTTCAATGTTGGTTTCAGGCACCAGATAGGCGAGTTCACAGCTGAAATCCAGAAACAAGAGAGTGTCTTGGTTCATTCACATATTTTCAGAGCTGCCCAAAGAAGAAAAAGGGCCCTAGAAGAGTCCATGAGATGGCCAGAGCCGAAGGCAAGCAGCTCCCTCCTTTCTGAACTGGTCTCTTCCCAAAGTGCTTTGCCTCTGTGGTCGCATCAGCTATTCCTGTTGGCGCCTCTTTGCTCCAAGAGCAGAAGGACTCCTGCTGCTATGAACCTCTCCTTGCCAGGTGAGGAGCTCAGGGTTCCTCCAAAAGAGGGTCATCTTTGGGCAGAAGCACACATTAGTTTGACAGCCTCTAAAGAGGCCTCATCCGTCTGCCACCCAGGAAGCTTTGCAAGTTCCAGAAATGATCTGAGCATCTCTCAGACTGGGGAAAAGCAGGAGAAGGCAGATCCCACAGAGCATAGCCCTGCACATTTAAATGGGCTCCAAAACATCCCCAGCTGAGAAGACACAGCCCTCTACCTCCCACCCCCCAGGTATTAAGTTTCTCCTCTGCTGACACACAAGCAACACACCTGGGCCTGTACCACCTCAGCAAGCACCTACTATTCATGTCTTAATACCAGAAAAGAAGATTCAGTCCCTCCTGCGCCAGCAAATTACTGCTGACAAGCTGAAGGTTCTGGGCTTGGCCATATGGTGTGGTTCACAAGAGAGACACTGCAGAACATGAGCTGCTTTTCTTACTTCCACAGCTAAGATGCTAGAGCTTGTTAATGCAATTCCCCCACCACTCGACCTTTTAGCTAACAGCATGGCATGTCCCTGCCTGTGGGTTTGAACAAAGACACAGGGAGGGGGCGATGCTCACCTGGAGCGGCCCCTGTTCATAAGCCTTGCCCTAAATCAATGCAAACCACTCAACACAGATTTGCGTGTTCCTCCAGATAGGCAGGATTTCCAAGTATTGGCAGAAGTCACATCCCAGGCTCCAGGCCCACAAGCAGCCAGAAGGTCTGACAACCTTCTCAGGTGATCCAGTCCCAGACCAAACCAAGATGACACCACATATAGCAAAGTGTTTTCTTCTGAATGCATGGAGATGACAGACCATGTCAAGTCTGGCCAGCTAAGAATAAAGTTTTGAAGACACCAGTTGTAATCTAGAAATCAGAACAGTGCTGGTGTGTACAGCAGAGAGTCCCAGCATCAGTTCCCAACTGGAGCTCTAAGCAAGTCCCACAGCTCCTCCGCACCTTGGGTTCTGTACACGTCTGTAAAACAGCAATGAAGGTGGCTCCCGGAGCACTTTGAGATCCTTTTGCAAACAGTACTTCAAAAAGGGCAATATATGCGTTTAAGAACCAACAACAAAAAGAACAAGTTTTTTTAAAAGCAGTAGGGGGCCAATACAAAGCCAACGTTTGGCCACAAATGAGTTAGGCAATCTGCACAGCATTCTGCCACGGGAATGAGTGAGTGGCGTAACGCTGGCAGATCACTCGGCCCCCATCAACGCGACAGCTGCTAATTTCAAACCCAGGAATGGATGCTGCTTCTGACACTCACATGAGGCAGAAAAGGGTGACCCTCCACCGTGCAGTGACAGGGATGAGGAAGTCTCTTCCTAATCCAACACAAGGCAGGGCCACCCTCCCTCCTCCTTAACCTCTTCTTTAAAGGATAACTGCTCTGAAGGCAGAAGGAGCCGAGAAGAACAGGAAGAGCAGATATTGCCTTTAACAAGAAGATTTCCCAGGGTCATCCATCACTGTCAGATAGCAGCTAATGATGATCTGTATCACAGATTGCCTTTTGGCTGCCTCGACTTAAGAGCAAAAATGTTCCTTTGCAAAAGATGCACAGGGAAAATGCGAGGACTCTCACGCATAAAATGTTTTCAAACAACGCAGCAATACGGAGAAGGCAGCGAGAGTCCCAGGAGCGCTGGGGATGCTGAGAATGCTGCCAAGTAAGAAACAAAGCGAACAGCACAAGGCATTATCAGTGCCATTAACAATGATCACCACAACTGCTGTCAAAACAGCACTATAATTAGGACTTGGGTGATAATATAGGTCCTCAGAGGGGGAACGCTACTCATAACGTGTGTTCAGAAGCTTGGAGCTACCTACAGGCAGACCTCCCAACACCCCGCTCTCCCCCAAATCTTTTCCAACCAAAAGATTCTGTGATTCTGTGATTTGCGCCTCCCTTGCCAAATATTCCAAGAAAATAAGACTACATGGACAACATCACACTTGTCCTCCCCCTGCTAGGCTGGAAAACAAAAGTGCAGACTGCCTTTAGCCAAGAGCTATTCTGCAGCATCATGGGCTACGCACTGACCTGAAGCTCAGGGCTGCTGCAGCTCCTGCAGCCCAGGAGATACGGCCACAGAAGCCAGAGTAGGACACAGGGACATCCCACCTCTCAGGTCTGCACCTCAGCCCCACGTCCGCTCCGGGCAGGCAGAAAAAGAGGAGACCATACAGTGTCCAGCAATTAAACTTGTCTTACTCCAACCCTCCCTTTCACACGTTCAGGGCTGCACAGAAAATAATCATGTCACAAGACAGAGCTAGGAGACAGTTGTCTGCTGCCTTAAATATTGTAACTCTCACAGGGCAAGAGAACCTCTTCCTGCCTGCAAGGTGAAACTGCCTTTAAAAAAAAAAATATATATTTATAGGTATTTGATCCATATTAGTGGGGGCGATTGCAAAACTCATTCTCAATCAGAGCTTCTGTAGTTCTAAAGTGAGGAATAAAAACCAAGCTTTTAGACAGGAGGTAAGGCAGAAAAAAACCCACCAAAAACACCAACAGTAGTAAAAAAAAAAAAACCCTTAGTATATCTATTGATACGAATTAATGAAGCAACAGATTTTAGCATCTTTCTTACAATCTGATTGAACTTTATACAAAAATAAATGTAATTTCAGAGCACTGATGACAGGGGCAATTAAACATTTTTTCCCAATCAAAAAGGGATAAGGTTTATCAGGTGCTCAGTGTAAATGTATATTCACTGGCTTAACTAACTAAATATGCATTTAAATAATTAACTGGCACCACATCCTTAAAGAAAGTAATCAAGCTGGGAATTACTCCCCTTCAGTAATTTCCTTTCCCAGCCTTCGCACAGCTCCTGTACATGAAAAGCAGGGGATGACTCTGAACCACCAGACAGCGCAGCCAGGTAGGAGCTGCTTGAACCCCCTAGGGACGGTTCCCCCCCCACTGCATGGGGGCAGAGGGAGCTCACATCCCACACGAACCAGCTCACACTTCTGTACCAAAGCCCATGCTGCACTTCATGAAGGGTCTGACTATTTTCATGGGCTCCCCTACATGCGGAAAGCTATCCCGGATCCTCCTGATGCACAGCCCAAATTTATTCATGGTGAATTTATACCTGTTTATCCTTGGGCCAGCACTGCAAGCTGGACTAGACTGCTCTTCTCTGCCTGAGGCACTCTCACAACGTGTTTTGGGCAGCTCCTCTCTGGCTACTCTGCCCCAGGCAGGGTCCTGGCTCCTCACGAAGCAACGCTTTCCTCGCAGCAGGCTGGGGGCTCACGTCATCGCATCACCAGCACATACACAGCTGCCTCTCTCACTCGCTCCCAAACGATGAGCTCCCATCTCTGAGAAGAAAATCTTATTACTAGCTCCTAAGTACACACGCTTGCAACTTCATACCATTAAACATCATCACATTGCCATGACACCAGACCTATCAATCATTCAGTTCCTCCTATTCAGTACTCACCCTCCCCTGCACTGCTCATACCTCCGTATCATCAACACACCCATTAGCAACCTGCTCTGTTTTGCAGGGAGGGCACTGATGAAAATACTCAGTTAGCTCACTCCCGAGACCAGTTCTTGTGCAACACGGCCAGCAATGCCTCCCCACCCTGCCGAGAGCTCTCCTTGCAGCACGGCCCCTCGCTTCCCACCCACATCACAACCCAAGCACTAATCCCCTCCTGACAAGCAGTTTCCCCACAAGGCACCATATCAAACACAGGCTGGCAGGGAAGGGTGACAAACAAATCAAGATACACGTGAAATTAGCCCGACTCAAACTACTTTTGGTAGTTTGAAAC
Source organism: Balaeniceps rex (assembly GCA_013401315.1). Taxonomy (NCBI): domain Eukaryota; kingdom Metazoa; phylum Chordata; class Aves; order Pelecaniformes; family Balaenicipitidae; genus Balaeniceps; species Balaeniceps rex. Next base: position 73,224 of record VYZW01034120.1, on the reverse strand, counting down.
CAGCACACAGAAGCTGGTTTCCCTCCAGTCAATGGAGGGCAGAACCTCTGGGGCCCTTTGACCTACATGTCACCTTATTAGTGAGGGGAAGAAAACAAACCCTCGTTTTGTTTGGAGAGGAAAGGTCAAAGATGAAACAACGAATGCTGCACCCAGTCCTTCTCAGCTTCTGAATTAGTTCCCAGCGCCTGGGCCAGTTTTCTTCACATCTCCTGAACCACGTGAGGTGCTGCAGAGGCAGCTCTGTGCCACCGGCACATCTGGAGGGGAGAAGGTTTCCACTCCACACACTTTCACTGGTAGTAGTATTGCAGCGAGTCCTTTCAGCGACCCCCGAACTGAAAATAATAAAATAATACACATATACGTGCTTACTGCTGCTTGAGAAGTGCTTGTTCAAGGTGGAGCTCCAGAGAGTACCAAGATGAAGCAGTTTTCACTGCAGTCTTTTGATAACGGCATGAAACGGAGAATCCGGAGGGGAAAACTACTACAGGGAGTTCTGGAAGCCATTGGGTCTGTGCACTGGCTCCAGATTTCCTCTTCCACTCACTAATGGTAGCATCAGTGCTCAACAGTAGTCATTTCAGTTAATTGCTATCTACCATTAGCTGCAGAGTACTTACAAGGGATTCAATTCTACTGCATATTTGCTAATAAATACCAAATGACAGTGAGGAAGACAGCTGTATTTAGTTGCATTTACCCTCTTATTAGCAGAGCTGAATAAGACCCCATTTCGATTCATAATGGCTCCAACAAGCTGCGTCATTGTCAGAAATTCAAATTCAAACTCCCCATCGTCTGCTTGAAAGCAAAAGTCATCCAGCACTCCCCTGCTTACACGACTCCCCTGTAGCTGCACACAACTCTCCATTTGACCAAGGGCCACACAGAACGACTACCTCTGTGGCTTTGATCCACGGGGATGGCGAGAACTGAGGGCAGGTAGGAGTTATTTGCTGGTTTAGTAGCATTTTGTGAAGCAACTTATGATGCTGAACTGGTACACACAGAGACTTTTCAACCTAAGGACCGCAAAATATTTTGCAAAGGTGCGAGGGTAGCTATTACCCCGTTTTGCAAGAAGGAAGCTAAGATACAGCAAGACGTAACTTGCCCACAGTGAGTCAGCTGTAGGGAATGGAAAGGAACCCAGCAGCCTTGGCTCCCAGCGCCTCTGCTAGGTCCTTGGCAAGCACCAAGTGACCCACTCAAACCGGAGCCTCTGTTAGGGATGAGATGCGACATTTTCTGCCCAGGCAAGGATGCTCTCACAGCTCGTGCCACCAGCTCAACGTGATGCCAAACGATCACTGAAGATCTAACCCTGCCCAAAGGGATGCCCTCAACTCCAGGAGCTTAAGATACTCATGACCTCTAGAAACCTGCTCTACACCTGGAAGTATTGGGCTCTCAATAAATTATACACTGGTAATAATTACCTTGAATCCACGTACCAAATCCTTCCCACAAATACAGCTTAATCCATAGCAAGAACAGAGAACACAATGAAATTTTTCTGTGTCATCTGACGAGTGAAACCTGTAAAAGGCAACAAGCACAAATTTAAGCCTTTGTGCTCCAAAATTACTCAACTATCAAAGGATGATGATGGGATGTAATTAACTGGCAGCACTTGAGAAAGCTCAGATGGGATTAAGGTGCAAATGTGAATTTCATCTCATCCTGGTTAACAGTTTCACTTGATGCCCAGTTTCAAAGCACTTAAATTATAAGATGCAAATACTTTCCAGGGTCTAAGGAAATGATGATTAAGGAGATACCAGTTTGAAAATTAATTCATTAAAACACTTTCTGACTCCCGAATATTAAAAAAAAAAAAAAATTCCACCAAATATATGAACTGGTCAAGATGCCTCAGAAGAGGGACTGTCTAGGAGAACTCACTTTCAAGAAGAGCGAGAGCAAAACCTTTCCAAAGAGCCTGGACCATAATCTCTTCGCATGGCTCATCAGCAGGGTATAAACCCAACCACCACCACCTGCCATTGGAGCTAAGGGAAAATAAGCGTAGAGGCCAGCAGCACTAGCTTGCCAAATGCTAGTGGACTATGATGCTCGTGTCTGAGGATGCTCTCTCCTTCCCAGGAGGCACAAAGGAGGATGCTCAATCTGTGCTGCCAGTAGTTTCTCTCACCCCCGTACCTGCAAAGGTAACAGCTCTAACATCTGAAATCTGCCATGCAGAGCAGCAAGCAAAACAGCCCCTGCATCAGGATGAACTTTTAGGCATTCAGATTTTGCCACTGAGGATACTTGAAACAAACTCAGTGATTTCAGCACAATGAGGGAAACTTCCTGAGTTTTCCAAGAGCATTTTGCTTTCTTGTACAATGCTAGTGCCTTCAGTGAAATTAATCCATCACACTGCAATGAAACAACACTCTTGGGATGATTTCACCAGAAGTGAAGTGCTATTTCCTTTAGTCACTTCCAGAAACCAGAGGGCAAGAGAGGACATGCAGTCTGAATGGCTTTTCATTATAACATTACTTTGGCAATTAGGTCAAAACATCCTCTCACTAAAGTATATGCTGAGATTCAAATCAGCATACTGCTCCTGCTACAAAATACACTGGGTTAAAATTACGATATACATTAGAAAAACAAATAGTCATCTCATCAATGGCTATACAATGAAAACAGACTATTTATTTATTTATTGCCCGTTTTATTTATGCTGTTCAACTTCTTTTACCCACCAATATACAGGGCTTCATTCATGCCAACTTTGTTACTGAAAATGGCTGGATTTTGGTTTGGGGGATTATCTTTCCAAATTTGGAAGCACTGTAAATGAGATGTCCAGACTCGGACACGTCTTCTCTACACCTGTCTCCCACAGACACACAGCGGGGGCTCAGCCTGGACCCCAGCCCAGCAGCTTTCCTGGGATGAGGGGACTGCCTGTCCCCTCCTGTCTTCTTCATCAGAGCCAGGGATGAGCCCTCATGGACCACACTGGAGCTACAACACAGCGGTGCCAGCTCAGGTTAGACAAAGCCAGCGTGCAGCCCGGGACTCAAGCTACAAGACAGCTTTCGCTGCAAAGCATTGCAGCCTGCCCCTAATTCCTGCCCCAGGATCCTACCACCCCCCTGACCTGCAGGGTTAAGCTCAGCACCCCGAACGCCACCCAGCACAATTGTTTCAGTTATGCTGTGCAACTGCACAGCCTGAGGGCCCTTATGAGATTTCCTTTCCTGCACACCCAGACTACTTTTCTGAAGCCAAGCGAAAGCAAGTCTTGTTTTCCCAGAAATGCAGAGGCCACAGGACCAAGTCTTTTCTCAGTTCAGGCTGCCTGGAAACCTCCCAAGTGCAGTCCCCCCTTCTCCTTCCTCTCTCGACCTGCCAGTTGCTCCTACCTTGGAGCATGGACTTGCAGCAGGAAAACAACTGCATACTGAAAAGATGCTGCCAAGTCCCAGCAGCACTAGGGACTGTATTACAGTTAAGCCCAGCCGGACAAAGGAAGCCACCTCTGCCTGTCCCAGCCACCCAGCCCCTTGCCCATGCCCGCTCCACACGCACAGCCTCATCCCAAACCTCCCCTGCATCTGCCCAGCACCAGCAGCCAGCGAGGCTGCACGCACGCCCTGCACGCTGCCTCTTTCCTACCCACGTACCCATGCAAACCACTGACCCGTGCTCAGGGCACAGCAAACCGACTGTCATCGTAATGCAGGGTAAAAAGCAACGATGACAAAGTTCACACCACAGTTTTTCCACTGACTCCTCAGCAACCTACAGCCAATTTGGTTCTGTTCCCTTCCTGTCTCATCTGCTTCCCTTCAGGCCCAAGGCAAGTATTTCAGTCCAAGAAAGAGAGGCCTTTGGGATCTATCTGAAAACACACACCCCAGATCTCATGCTCCGGGGCCATCCGGGCTTTGAGCCAGGGAGATGCTGAGCGATCACAGCTCACCAAGAGACTGCTCAGGATGCTTTGCACCAACACTCACACTTGAAAGGGATTTGAATGTGATCTTAGTGAGAAATAGCACAAACCCGTCCCTCCTTTCCTTTCTGCAGAACTCCTTGAAAAGCAATTAGCACGAACCAAGCAATCAAGTCCAGCAAATCCAAACAAGCAACAACTCCTTTTCCAAACTGCCACTTGGTAAAGCCAGCGAAGGCGGCGACATCAAGCCAGGGCATGCCAGCCAGAGCCCGTGATAGTTCCTCCCTCAGTGATTACAGCCCTCTATGCCCAAACCAGAGAAAGCCCCAAAGGAAGACAGACGTGGCGGTTCTCCCAGGTCGCAAAGAGCAGGCGGGCAGAGCTCGTGTCCGGGCTGGAAGCGACGCCAGACACTAGGACAGATTTTCATTGGCAAAGCTGTAGCAGAGCAGATTGCACCAATTCTACATTGTTTTTCTGCAGCTGTCTCGCACTCTGAGGGCTGTTAAAAGCATTGTCACGCTCTCCCTGAAAATTTCAGGGGTGCTAAAAATCGGAAATCAGCCCAGACACACACGTGCATTTAAAAGGCTGCCTTGGCAAACAGTGCAAGAGCTCAGGCGCAGGACACTGCTGTTCCCCCGGCCGTTGCACAGCCACAGGGCACCCCTCTGGATTTTGTGAAGATAATATTCCACATCTGTCTGAAAAAACAGGAAACAGAGGCTCCCCAAGAGCTCAAATATCAGCCAGGGTTCCTCTGCAGCCCTTGCCAACATCTCTAGACACCGTTTCTGCAGCTCCTCTGTGCAAACCCAGACTCAGCAGAACAGCAGCAAAAGCGCTTTTGGGTTCTTCATGGCATTATGAAAAAAATCTATGCACGCCATCAGATTAATCTGCAAGCCCACAAATAAGAGCGTGGCAGGATTCCCAGAAGGCCAGGCCATCGCCTCACAGCAACGCAGCTCGCGTGCAAGGTGAGAATTCCGCTCTGCTTTGCTAATCCAAGGAGAACAGACCCACCGTCTAGCACTGCGCGGCACAGTCTGCTGCCTCTGCAGGGAACCCTGGAGCTCCAGCATCCTGCAAGCTGGTTTCACTTCTTCCAGAGGAACGCGTGGCTTAGTCCTCCACCGCATTTTCCCAAATTTTTAGCACTTCTGTCCTAGTACAGCTCCATGGATAACATCTACCCTAGAAACGCTTGGCACCGCCGCACTGAATGTCTGGATGAATCAGGTGCACGGAGGCGAGTCCCCGCTCCTCCCCGACACAGCACCACATCAGGTTTTGCTCCGACACTGGGGTATTAGCGTAATTCAATCACGTGTGTAAATAACAGGCGAGCATATATCGTTATACGAGTTTGCCACGTAGATCAAAGCACAGTACATCTTTGCATCTGTGAAACGGACTCTGGTCCTGCTCTTCCATAGGAGGAATTTGTATAAACATCATGTTTCTTGGAAAGCCTTCCTGGATACAACAAGAACACCAATACTCTCCCTAATGATTTTCTCATTGCTATCACAAAATCATGAGTTAGTCCGCATGATTTGCTTTTTAAGCAAATTGCAAAACTTATTGTGAAAAAAAATAACAAAATTATGTTCTTTTATATGTTTCTTGGAATTAAGCCTTTAGTAAGGGGAATAAAAGGATGAAGCATCAGATTTTTAAGCTTTTCTATACCAAAAAGCCTCCCGTTTTCCTCACAAAGTAGGGTAAAGGCCTGCAGCACATCCAACTCCAGCAAAATATCCCAGACTCCCTCCAAACCCCGGCACTTCTCTCTCCAATCTGACACAACAGCTACTGATACGCCACAGCAGACACCCTCCCAACCCCAGGACACCAGGTGAGGCTTCTGGTCCAGCCGAGAGCAGGAGCAGATCCTCACCTTACCGGATGTTCTGCCTTTGCTGTACATAGCGGCAACCAGCCACGCAGCTCTACCGCACCCGTAGCCATGCCTGCTGGGTTAGGGGCAGAACCCAACAGCCTTTGCAAAGCAGACACCCTTTCCAAATCAAGCTTCCTAACGCCATGTCCTTCACAGCTTTAACTTCCAATTCCTTTTTTTTTCTCCCCCCATATTTGTTTCTCACCCTCACCTTCCCTGCTGCTGCGCAGTCCCCCTTGGCACAGCAAGGATTTGTTACTGTGCACATAGAAAGGATGAAGCCAAAAGTTTGTTTTATCATGTATTACCACGTAGTTAAGGAGACAGAATGAGTGGGAATAGATAGCGGAGATCTCTCCACAGACCTATTCTAGGTCTAGGTTAGCTCCTTGTTGCAACCTCAGAGGTATTGCAATGGCCTTATACAGAACACAGGCTGCTCCATAGCACCGAAAGAATTCGCTGCTCCCCTCCTCCCTTACACTGGTGAAAGAAGGGAGGATATAGCATCAGGGTTACACACATGCCCAAATCAAGGGAGTTAATTTATCCTGACTACTGAATAATGTATGTCTTCAGGGGAAAAAAAAAATATATATCTCTGTTCCTGCATAGAGACCTCATCCTCTAGGAGTGAAAGAAAGACATGGCACAACAGCAGGCTGCACGGAGAAACACACTTGGAGCGCAGGCAGCAGCGACAGGGAGGACGAGACCAGTGACGAGACAGCTCCTTACCTTAACCAGTAAAGGTGGTGGGCTGTGGAAGCTGCTGACATGCAGGAACAACGCTGCTTCCACACGGATTTTGTGTGCTGGAGAAGCCTACCTGTTTTAATCCAGGGCATTATGGAATGGCTGCATTCATGCTGTACAAACAGCCTCTACGAGCCTTTCAGGAGCAGTTACATCCTCCAACACACATGGCTTTAATTGGGAATTCTCTTTTTTTAATTTTAATTCCAGTCACATGTTTTGAGCTGTTACTTTTCTCTCCTCTATGTGTGTATATAGATAGACATATTTTTACATCTCCTGTCTGCGTGCCATGTTAGCCTCAGGCAACCAGCTCTGAGAGAGCGCCGTCAGCCTTGACAAACGACTCGGTTCTCATTTGGAGCCAGGTCTGTACAGCATCTTCTTCCTTCCCTTGCTGAGGCTGCTGTCAGCACAGCCACCCAGGCCCTGGGCAGGTGAGCTCTGCCCTCTGCACATGAGTTTGGAGTTTCACCCAGCACAGCTGGAGTCTGACCCTGCCTCAGCAAACCTGCAAGGACTCCCTGAAATCACATTGATCAGACCCTCACCCAGGGTCCTTCAGAAAGAGAGATTTCCACCCCAGGAGAACATCATTTTGTTCAGCTGGCGGGGAACCAAGGGCAGGTCACACAACAGTTTTCTCATTCCTCATCCTTGTGTCACTGTGTATTTGGCTTCAAAGCAGGGACATGGAGAGTCCTGGATGCTGGGGCCAGGACTGGTCCGGTCCCAGAGAGCACAGACCACATAACGGAGGATGCCTGCTCGCCGGTGGGCCGACGTGCTCATCAGCCACTCGGCAGGACAGAGCCACATAGCCCTGCCGCTCCTTCCTGCGGACATATGGCACGGCAGGACACCTCTGCTGGAGGCCAGCGTCTCGGACGCCCATGCAGCTTTCACAGGCTTTCTTTTTCCGCTGCTGCTCTCTCGCACAACTCTCTGCAAAATGCTCAATGGCATGACTGATGACAACTTTCTGCCAAAAACACTGATACCAAAGAATGGCTTTATTGAAGGAAATGTACATTTTGCAGAGTGAGCTTTCATTTTCTTCCCGAACAGCAGAGGAAAAAGTGGGTATTTTCAACCACTTCATTGTTAACTCCTTCGACACCTGAACACGTTGTCAAAGCTCTCTGTCGAATACCTCCTTGCAGAGCCTGTGGTACTTGCTGGCATGCTTTTGCTGTTTGCACTCCCAGCGGTGCACATGAAAGGGATGAATGCAGATAGCATGACAGCCTCCCTTTCTCCAGTGGCTTTACCCGGGAAAGCACCAAACCACAGACTTCAATCGACCGACTAGTTCATGCTTGCAGTTTCCTGGATTACAGCCCTGATGGAAGTAATTGATACAAGAGCTGGCCAAGGGCTGCAGCCTTAAAATTCTGGGTGTGTCGCACTGAAAGCTTATATTTTATTATTTAGACCTGTGCGGGAGCTCAGAGGCTTGGCTAAACTCAGAGGCCAGGAAACACCTCGAGGCACACGTGGAGTCTCACGATTCCAGGACATTGATCTGCGTTTATGTATGTAAGTCCCTGTTCACTTGCCATGAGATGCTGGCCCATGGGTTTGCCAAGCAAGCAACTCCTCGCTGAAATCAGGGCTTATTTGTCAGAAAGGAAAGGGAAACACACATTGCTTAGGATGCTAGATATTTTCATTTGTTTAGTCACTGGTGGTTTATATTCCTGCCTTCATGCTGCAGAAAGCTTGGCCAGTAAACAAGTCAGATCTGATGGCGTCCGTGTTTTGCAGCAAGATACAATCCCCAATGCCATTTTCTCAATACAAATCTCTGCAGACAGTTGCTAAAAAGAGGCTGTTTTCTGATGCAGTATCAGCTGTGATACGATAACTTTACAAGAGCATACCTGGAGTACAGTAACGACAGGACCCTCCTCAAAGCACTGGCAGCCACTGCCCATACCAAAAGCTTCCTGCCCGACTGTAAGAAACAAGATGTGTGTTTTTCTCTCTCCATCTTCCACCATACCCCAAAGACAACCACCCCTCAAGGCAGGGCACCCAGGAACTTCACTCAGTTCTTATGTGATTTAACTTGCAGGCAATTTTCTGACAGGGAACGTTTTTCTCTGTGTCGCTGTCTCCCTTTTTAAATTTAAAAACTGCTCTCTTCTCAAAGCCTGAGACAGATAACTGTGTAGAGTCACAAGTGTCTGAGCACTCTGAAAACTCAGGACCATTCTCCTGCTTTCCTCAAGCCGATACCTGGAATTGGGCTCTTCATGGTGACCAGACCCCATGGCCACCCAGGCTGCTCCTTTTCCTCTCCCGGGGCCTGCGGTTTGCAGTGTTCCCACCACATTTGCAAAGCACACCTTGTAAACGGGCAGAGCCTGGTATTTAATTCACCAGCTGGTAACTTCCTTCTAAACAACCTTTTACTCCCTCCCATATTAAGCAGAACAGCAGAACCATTGTAACATCGTGCAATGCAAGCGCTGCGCTGCCTTGCACAGTTCAGTAAAAGACAAAGCCAAGGTCTCCTCTTGAATTCACAATTAACCTCACTGTGACGTGGGTAAGGAAACGCTGAAGGGAAGGAGTGGGAGTCAGGACATTCAGCTCCCAGCTTTGCCACCTATATCCTCTTTCACCCTGAAATCTAATACAATTTCTCCCCCTTGAAAACAGGAACAATATTTCCCAGAAAGGCTGCTTGTTTACCAAACACTCCGAAACCCTGGAACGGATATAACGCTTCCAGGATCCATTCAGTCTGGCACAGCAGCACGGGACACTAGGCAGTACTGTAATACAAACCATGAACAACAGTAATTAACAAATAGCCCCAGAGAGATTAATATTAATTGGCACTTTCCAGCTCTCCTCGGGCATGAAGGGATACTCCACAGATGGAGCGCACAAAGAACAACCTCAACTCTGCAGCGTGGATCACAAGAGAAACTTGCCCCACAGCTAATTTGCACTCAAGCTGCTCCAAGCCAGAGCACAAGAAATCGTAGCAATTTACACCAAAGTGCCCAGTGAGGTCCCACCAGCCAAGCCCCAGTGTGCTGTACAGGGTGAACATTCAAAAAAGGCACCTGCTATGATACCCACCCAAGAGCAACGATAGCCCGTTGGTCTGCAAAATCACAGGAGTGTCAAGAAAGTCATGGAAACTTTGGCAAAGCCATTTGGTACAGCAAACCCCCCCATTCTACCTGTAAATATGCACAGCTGTGCAGCTTTTTTAATCAAGGCATGGAGAAACTCCACCACACACACACACTTGCCTGTTCTAGCCATGTGCTGAAGTTTCCCTTTGAGAGCTCAACACAACTATTAATTATCTGTGTTGCCACAACACTGGCAAGCCCCATGGCAAAGCTGGTCTCGCTGTGCCGAGTCTGCCACAATCCTGGAGCAGAAGTCATTCCTCCACAGGCTACACGGGGCAGGCAAGCATGAGCGAGGCTGCAAATCAAATAACTTGCCCCAGGTCTCATCATGGATCAGCAGCTGGACCCGTGTCCACAGCAAGCTCTGCACAGCATCCAGGAAAGGGGCTCAGAGGGGCAGCGCTTCGGTTTCGCACGAGCCATCTCGGTCTGCTCCCTAGCAGCCAGAGCACGGGAGGGAAAGGGAGCTGGATCCCCAGGGCAGAAAAGGAGCCCCGTCACACAGCACGTGTTCAAAGCCTCTTCCCAAGAGCATAACGCAGCCGTCATTTTCTGCAGCTCAGAGAGCAAACTGCGTGTATCAACTGATGGCACTAAGTTTTATCCATGCATTTTTAAAAGCAGCTTCCAAGACAAAACATCTGCTCCCAGTGGAGCCAGGGCTGAACATGAAATGGCTTCTACACTGAGTTATGTTATCCGTATAACATAGGTGTTTTCCCCATTTTAAATCCATTTTCTTAATCTTTCTCCTGCAACATCTGGAGGAAAGATGCATTAGCCCCCAACTCCCAGAGAAGAGCCTCTCTGGCTGCTCCAGAGGGTGTAAGTGCAAAGGGTAACAGAAAAACACGAGGGGAGACAAGACAATCCAATACTCTTAATTAAAAATTCCTTCAGGTTTAGCAGCTGCACAGAGCTACTGACTCACAGCAAAAGATGAAGCTTCTTTAGACATATCATTTCTAATCTCAGAGTCGGAAAGGAAAGGCCTGTTGTTCCAGTGCCTGTCATCCTTGCGCAAAATCCTCTTGCTGAAAGAAAACTGGGAACAGCAGAAGACTTTTAAGCTATTTATTTCTACCCTGAAGGTAGTGATCAGATAGTAGCACCGCCTTCCAAGTAACTCATTCAGGGTTTGTGTTGCTGCTCCAATGTCTAGGGCCTTGCAGAGGAGTCTTTTTATTGCTTCCACTGAAATAAGGAAGAGCAATCAGATATCAATGAGATGCTTCAGCACGTGCTTGCTCCCCCTTTCCCAGGCTTCCGTGGGCCAGGGATCAGTCAGGCACTTGCAGGATCAGGCCATTACACTGGTCTGGGATTTGGCTGCCCACTCTTGAGGGCTCTCAGCCCAATGCCTTAGATTCAGTTCTAAAAAGAGCCTGTATTTGCTCTGCTCCTGGTGGGAACAGAGGCCACGGCTATTGCCCTTACCAGCCCTGTCATTTTATCCCGGGAGTAGTTAAGTCAGTAAATACAGGGTTGCACTGCAAATTGCTCATTTAATATTGCCCTTGAAACTGCATTGTAATGATAAATTTTCACTTCCTTCCCTAGGCAGTTGCGTAACATCACTGGGCATTGTTTAGAGAGCTGCTGCTGCGCTCCAAGCCACAGGCAGCTGCTGTCCCTTTCCCCTTCTCCTCACCAAGCGCTGCCCAGACTGTTACCTTTCTGGTTGTGGGTTTGGGTTTTTGGTGGTTTGGGGACTTTTTTGTTTGTTTGCCTTTTTTTTAACACTCTATCAGCTTACTACATTAAACAACCGATAGTCCTGACTATGAATGCAAATAGCCTTCCAACAAGACCCCTCCTACTTTCTTCAGCTTTCGGGGCGGGGGGGGGCCAGAATATCCCATTTATACCAGTTAAATCTAAGCCAGTTAGAAAGTCAGATCTGTCAAATAACATTTAATTAAAAGTATCTTTAGGGAGGGAGCAGCTCAGTCAATGGAAAGCTTTCCCACTAACAATATAAATAGCCCAGGCCCCGAATTCAACAGCCTCACTTTGTGGTCAGGCTATGCAGCCGGCATGCCCAGACGCAGTACAAATTTTTGTTTCATGGCTTTTGTTGGCATGGTTTTTTATAACAAGGAAGCAGCTTTGAATTCTAGAAGCTGGGCTGGCTGATCAAAGCAATAAACAGAGCAGGACTGGGAGGGAGGGGGAAATTAGGTACACTTGAGCAGCAATTTGGAGATAAAATTGCTCTTAAAAGGAGAACAGCATCAAGAGTTAAATAAGATGCATCCCTCCACTTCAGGGAACTTGCTGCTGGTGGCTTCTTGCAGCATTACGACCTGACAGAATTCAAACCTGTTCTTCAAGCAAGGCTGAATGCAAGTTTGGACATCACCTGAAGTACAAAAATACAAGACAGCAAAAAAGCAACGGCACCAGCACAAAAAATACAGTTTATATTCTCTAGTGACAGAAGGCCTGACCTGTTGGAGAAGAGACGAGGCAGCCCAGAGTCAAAAGCAGGGCTGGAACCCCACAGTACAGGGAGATGAGGCTTGTGACCTAGGGAGAGCACAAAGTGCATGTGGTTATGGTGCGGTAACAAAGTCGTGCCCTGGGGACACTTTAAAACAGCAGGGATACAGGAAGCCATAAGACACAAGCTAGGAAGTCACTGGTTGTGCAGGGGACCCAGGACACAAGCCAGGGTCACCCCAGATCCACCATGAGGCAGGAGGCAGCAGGGTGGTCCTGTGGAGTGGCAAAGGAAGGTCTGCCCTGCCGCAGGACTGCCATCTCCCCTCTGCCATCCCTCTGGCCTCACTCAAGCTTCAGACGCACCTCCAGCTGAAAGCACCAGCAATGCCTCAAGCGCAGAGGCCAGCTTGGTGCAGGGAACCAGGAGCAGGCATGTCACCCCTCAGGGCAGTCAGGAGGCTGGAGACCTCTTGCTCTAATGGGCACACACACACACTACTGGTTTGAATCCAGGCAGGATCTTCCATCCTGATGAGCTCCATTTAAAAAACAAAGTCATTCTATTAGCCCCAGTCCATAAAAAAAAAAAAAAAAATCCCTTCCTATCTGCACAGTGTACTGCAGATGTTTCCCTCCAAGCCTGCAGGCCTCGATCAGTGGGGAAAGAAACCGATTCTCCAGGCTCTTTCCAACATAGCCAATTTTAAGCCTTCCTGCTGCTGGCCATGATTTTGCTCATCCTCAAAGCACACACCAAGGAAACGCTTTCCCCTGCAGTTTATGTAATATACCAGGAATAAATCCAATGTCTGGGACACTCTTATCACTGAACTGGAGGAGGGGAATGCCAACTGAGCTATGCAGGCCACTTCCATCTCCTTCACCCAGGTATTTCTAGTCCCCCATCACCTCGCAAGTCTCTGCTATCGTCACCAGAGCGGTCATGGCGCAGCTGCATTTACTGAAGAGAGGAATGGCCCCAAAGGAATTTTAAAATCACTCTTCTGTAACAAATCAATTTCTCAGCCTTCATAAAGAGTTTTCATCCTTTGGTGTAAGAGGCGCTGCTCCCCTTACTTACTTTGAAAATAAAAGATCCCTAATTAGTTACATCCACCAGGAAAACAGAAATTAATTACACACAAGATTTTCATGTGGCATAAGCAAGCCATGCTGCAGACACCAGCCAAAGCTCTGACAAGACCTGGATCCAGCAGGAGCCAGAATGGGACCCACCACCCATGGAGGCAACTAAATTGCAACACCACAGTCACCATGATCCAACCACGATCCAGTGGTAAGAAGTCCTCGTTATCACTACAAACCCCAAGGACTTTCTCTGTCCTTAAGACTGCCCCAGCCAGCCCCCCCCAATCTCCTGGTTGTAGGAACCCTTTACAGACAGCATCTCCCTTGTCGCCATGAGCTCTTTCAGATTCTTTCCCAGGAGGGACGCATCGGGTGACTAATGCAACAGCTAGCAAAAGGTACCTCAGTAGCTAGCCACGGAGCACCAGGTAGCACGGCTCACTCCTGCTTCACAGACAACATCCCAGCCAGGAAGGGTCAAAGGCTGCCTCCCTTCCAGACCCAGCTCTTCATTCAGTTAGGCCCTGGGGTGACCAAATAGAGTGTTAATGTTCATCTCGCAGGGAACGGGCTTCAAGGGGTGCCCACAGACCACACGCGTATGAGTCACATAAGCTTATTTGACTTCAGCTGTATAACCCACGAACACGTGGCCAACACACAAAGTTCTCTTCCTAGTCTGCTTTGCACAAACGCCTCATACAGTGCGAAGTATTTTGGGATAAAGAGTCCAGACGGATAGCTCTCACCCCAGAAGCATGAGGCACAACAAGCAGGAGGTCTGGCATAACTTGAGTCAGTCAAATGCAAGTCAGCATATGGAAAAAAAACAGCGTATCATCTCAACTTGATCTACATGTGCACATACAAGTCAAATTAACACTCTGAAGACAACAACTGTTTGTATTGCAGCAGCACCTAGAGGTCAGAAGTAAGATGAAGATCACACTGTGCTAGGCACTGTACAGGTACAAGGCGCATCCTCTACCCATTTAACATCAAAGACCACAAGGAGAAGGAAAAGAGAGCTTCTCTCCCTGCATCCCACAAGGTGAAACACAGAAGAATCAAAAAGGATGCCCAAGGTCCTGGGGAAACCTGCAACAAAGCCAGATGCCGATTCCCAGTCCAAGGCGCGACCAACAAGGGTCCCCTCTCCCTGCTGCGGTGGAGACTGAATGTTCTACTTGGCTCCGCTTTGGGATGACCACATTACTCACAAATGCTGAAACTACGAGTGAGTTGTTCAAAATGTCCCAAAACAGATGTCAACAAAACCAATACTGCATGCTAAGCTATCATATAATTTTTGCTCAGGCCACCTATTATGCAGCACAGCTATTTTAGAAATGTTTGTCCTGTTTTTCACATCCTCCTGCCTAACGGAGGCTGACTGTGTAGGCCTACAAAAGAAAAACTGTAATCTTTTAGAAACCTCTAAAACAGCGTTCCCAAATGTAATAAGCAATTTCAGGTTTGACCTATGGAGGAAAGAGACAAAAATGGGCCATTTACAGCTTTCTGGTGGTGCAAAATACCACATTTTCACTGTGATGCCAACTAGCCCCCACTTGGCAAACCTGCCCATCCAGGACAGACCACCTTCAGTCACAGCACTCCTAACACTGTTGTTTTCAGCAGGAAAATCCTTACCTGGAGACAAGAAGAGGACAGCTGAGGCAATTTGGAACATCAGAATAGAGAGACAGGGGAAATCTGCCAGGCAGACACAAACAGCAGGTGAAATAGCCTGCAAGCTCAAACAGGTTAAAATCACATAAACATTCTATTTTTCTATGTAGGTCCTGCTTACATAACAGATTTCATCTGCACCAACTCCAAGTATTTTTATAAGGCAAAGACATATAAGTAGTTACTTCCCATCCATCCATCCAGAGCTACCTAGGCATCAGCACCCAAGCCAGTCCTGCCGGCTCTTTGCTCGCACTGCCACCCGCTCAGCCCGGCTGCTCAGTGCACGGCGAAGCACGGCTCGCTCGGATGCACACACAGCCAGAGCAGACACGGAGCAGCCTCCGGGCTGCTCGCAGCGTGGCAGCCGGCTGCTTGGGTGAGGCGTGCTCCCTCTCCTGAACTCTGCCACCACTTCAGCCATTTCCAGGGTCTGCAATAGCTGCTACCGCAGTAGTTCAGAGGTACCTTTAGCAAGTTTAAAGGGATCCCTTCACCCGAGCCTCTTCCCAGTCCCACAGAACAAGGTAATCGCACTCTTCCTCTGCCATCCTCCTGTGAGCCAACAACTCTCCAACCCTCAGGCTCAGAGGATTTGTAGCAGGGCACAAAGCTCTTTGTCACCACACTGCTGCTCAAATCCAGTCCGAGTTTATACAGAGCCAGTAGTTGTCACCAGAAGGCTTATTCACTTGAGTATTCAGTGAAATTCCTAATGAACACCAAAACTAGCACTGCTGTTGGTGCTAATTTTCATCTCTGAGGCAGACAAAATATTTATCTTCTTCCTAAGAGGTGGTATTTAATTGTATCTTAAAAGAAAGCAATATGTAACTTTTTTTTCACCTTTTGAATGAACGAAAGACAACACTGCTTTTAGCAGTATATGAAGTCCAGTCTTACAAAGTTTTGAAAGTTTAGTTTACAAGTATAAGCACCTGAAAAATGATCAGAATACGTCATAGTGGTGTGATCCCTTGGATACGTACAGAACGAAACAGGAACCATTCCAGAGGAAGGTCCACACCGATGATGGACTTTCTTCCCAATTTACTTTGCAAACACCGTGCTGAGTTATGCCCTCTCTCGCTGCCTTCCACATCAGAAAGCCAACAATTCTTCCATCTCAGTTTTCCCATCAGAACAGGAGAAAGTGGCCTTCTCTAGAAAAATCTGCGGTGCTCTGAGAGAGCGCTCTAATTGCCCAATGCGCATTCAGGTCAGGTACCCACTGTAGTGACATTAATGAGCGAGATGGAGACTGTTTATGGCACAATCAAGAGAAGTTAGTAAACATTACAAAAGCCAACAGCTCTATTGAAAATACATAGCACTGCAAGAGAACACAGAGCAGGGGAAGGGAAAGGGAGGCCCAGGAGGGAGGAACAAGGCGTGCTTTTATCTGAGTTTTCATGCCAGATTTAGACATTTCTGGTGTGATTGCAGCATTATCTAATGTTCTTTCTGTGTGGGATCAATAATGTCTCCGTGATGTCATTGCAGTACAGCGATGGTTTCCCCAGAACATGCCCATGCCTCACTCCCAGACTCTGAAATCTCCAGAGCAGTCTTCTAAAAGCAAAGGGCCAAATCCAGCAGAGCTCTCTGGACACTGGCAGACTTGTCCCCAGCATGAGCTTGACACACACTCAGGAACCACGGTCCAGGGGAGCCATCTGATGGGCTTGGTGCTTCCTACGCATTCAAGGTCAGCCAGCCAGCGCAAAAAGGCAGGTGAGATTGCATCTGCAGCAGCGGAGAAGAGAAGGGCACCTGCTGCAAGCAGGTATGTCACAGCTCCCACAGCCTGGATTCTGTCCGACGGAAGTGCTCAGAGGTTACACGCAGCTGAATTGGATGCACTTAAATTAGTACCGGATCAAAACCCCATGGAAGGCAAAGCATTAGCTCAGGCTCATGTAATACTTGCTCAGCTCAAGTCTGCGGAGCATGATCACAGAGCTCGACATTTCCAACGAGCCCTGGCCAGAGATCCTACATTCAATACCAGGAGCTGGCCAGCACAGACACGCCAGCCCTGCGGAGAGTCACAACTGCTCAACTGCTTCCAAAGCCCTGTACTTCCAACAAGTCTCCCTCGAGACTCACAGTTCTGCTGTAGCAACAGCAATGAAATGAATGGCATCAGAAAGGTTAGCAAGAGCTGACGCAAAGAGCTGCACAGCACCTCTTTTTCCAAAAATGCTCGCAGTGTACTGTTGCTGTAGCAGAGATACTCCTAACTTTGGTCTCTCTAAATAGAAGAGTTTGGCCCTGTCTGTGTGCTGCCTGCCTGCTGCAAGCACAACAAAGAACCGATGCCTTTGTTTAGGATGGGCTGAATTTAGGGAAATACCGAGGGATGTAGTAAAATGAACAAACACTTTCATTTCTTTGTGGCACACTTCCTTCCACCACATTCCTCTTCCTAGAGGGAATTTACATCCCACAGCACCCCCAGATATGGGGTCTGGCACTCCCTGCCTGCACAGATGCCTTCTGCAGTTGTTACACCCGAGTTGCTGCTCCCAGGCAAAAAAAAAAAACACACCGAGGAAGACTCTGGTATCAGTCATTATGGCTTTACCACCCGAACAGTCACCTGAGGTTCCACCTATCAAGCCTAGATATGCCTACTGGATGGAGTTGAGAGTCATTTACTTCAAGCTAGAAGTTTCTACACTGCAATACAGGTTAAGGAAAAAACTCTAAGTTACAACTCCAGTTAACAGTGCAGTAAAGACAGAGAGGCTCCATCGACACGTGCCATCAAGGCCTGCAGAGCAAGCCTGAAGAGCACTGCAGGGAATTTTAACACCACGTGTCCTGCCAGAGCCACCCAGACTCAGCCACAGGAGAGGCGCTTCCCATTTCTCTTCCATTCTCTCTTCACTAAACAGCTGGTAGCAGCGTTTACTGTGCTGGACAGGCACACGTTTAGTGGTACGCAGTCCCCCACTAGGATTTGCTTCACAAAAATGACCAACATCTATTCCCCAAAAAGTTTTCAAGAAAAACAAAAGAGAAAGAAAGAAAAAGATCCAGTCTGATTAAAAGCCAGTGTGTTTCTCTGCAGCTGTAGCTCCACCACAGTAGGCAGACCAATGGTTTTAACTCTGCATTCTCTTTTCATTTTCCCAGGAGTTGCTATACAATACAACGAAAACAAGAAACACCTGCTGTCCTAATGCACCAATACTTGTTAAAATAAACAACCCACTAGCTGCTGTGCTAATTATTGCAAAGCATGCAAAGAGAATTGATGAAAAGCTACTATACTGCATATACTTCAAGCATTCTTTTTTTTTCCCCTCTAGTCCAGATACGGCATTACCTCCACTTCTGACTGCTAGAGGAGAAATAAAACACAATGAGGATGAACAGCATAAACAACAACGCTCCAAGCAATGCCATAAGGCCTCAAATTGACTC
The DNA here is from genome assembly GCA_013401315.1 of Balaeniceps rex. Taxonomy (NCBI): domain Eukaryota; kingdom Metazoa; phylum Chordata; class Aves; order Pelecaniformes; family Balaenicipitidae; genus Balaeniceps; species Balaeniceps rex. The sequence goes on along the minus strand of VYZW01034120.1, from coordinate 54,818 downwards.
CAGTTCAGACTTTTTTATTTTTTATCGCAATGAAAAGAATAGGCAAGCTATGGCATTGTCATGAACGCCAGAGAGCCCGAAGCTATTTTTTTCCAGCCTTGTGTGAATTTCTGTACCGCCCAATTTTAAAGTCTCTGCAGTGCGATCAAGAGCCTCCCATGCAAATGTCCAGCACAGACCAGGTTTCAGCATCAACCTCCACAACAGAAGGAGCAGATCACTCCGGGCTAGTGCCAAGGAAAACCACAGTTTCCCTCTCGGCAACCTCAGCACCCACCATCCTATATACGAAGCAAGAGCTGCCCCACAGAGGAAACACCACGTCCTTCCCACCCCTCTTCCCTCGCTCTACTCTCGTTGGGTCCCCAGGCGTGCAACAGCTTCTCACTTCCCATGGATGAGCGCTCCCTCCCCGCCCCGGAAAACCCGCGGCCGCCAGCCAGCCCCCCCGCTCCCCCCGGCCGCCGAGGGGCCCCGGGGCTCTGCGGGGCGCGGTGCC